>CANXYC010172268.1:0-11048 GCA_948193065.1 Aleurites moluccanus
TTACCCACTTCAAATTTTCTACCCCTTATGAACTTATTATGCCATTTTTTTATTTGATCTTTATAAATTTTGACATTTTCGTAGGTTTAATTTCTCAGCTCCTCCAATTCACTTATTTAGAGCAATCTCTTAAATCCTGCAGCCTTTAAGTCCATGTTCAACTTCTTTATAGCCCAAAATGCCTTGTGTTCAAGTTCAACGGGTAAATGACATGCTTTTCCAAAAATCAATCTATAGGGTGATATTCCAATTGGAGTTTTATAAGCCGTCCGATAGGCCCATAATGCATCATCCAATTTCAGTACCTAGTCTTTTCTTGAACTACTTACTGTTTTCTCCAAAATGCACTTAAGTTCCCTATTTGAAATTTCCACTTAGCTACTTATTTGTAGATGATAAGGTGTTGCAATCTTATGTCTTACTCCAGAACTCTTCAAAAGTTTATCAAAGATTTAATTGCAAAAGTGGAAACCTCCATCACTAATGATTGCTTTAAGAACTCCAAATTGTGAAAATATGTTTCTTTTAACAAATCTTATGACAGTATTGGCATCATTCTTTGGGCAAGCTACAGCATCTACCTATTTGGAAATATAATAAACTACTACTAGGATATATTGATTATTGAAAGAAGTGGGAAAAGATCCCATAAAATCAATACCCCATACATCAAACAGTTCAACCTCTAAAATATAATTAAGTGGCATTTCAAATCTCCTTGAAATGTTTCCAGTCCTTTGGCACTTGTCACAAGATTCAACATAATTCCGTACATCTTTGTACATATGTGGCCAGTAAAATTCACTTTGCTACAGTCTTGTACGTCCCTGCATGGCCACCACTTTCCCTATTGTGGCATTGCTCCAAGATATCATTTACTTCATTCTCAGGAACGCATCTTCTAATGATCCCGTCTCCACAGTATTTGAAAAGCAAAGGGTCCTCCCAAAAATAAAACTTTATATCTGAAAAGAATTTCTTCTTTTTCTGATAACCAAATTCGGAGGGAACAACCCCACTCACCAATTAATTCACAAAATCAGCATACCATGGAGTTACTTCTTTAATCATCATCAACAACTCTTCAAGGAAATAATCATTTACTACCAACTCATCATTTTTTTCCTTCATATACTCCAGTCTCGAAAGGTGATCAGCTACTACATTCTCGACACCTTTCTTGTCCTTGATCTCTAGATCAAATTCAGTCATAAGTAGGACCCATCTAATTAACTGTGGCTTGGCTTCTTTCTTCCTTACCAAGTACCTTATTGCCGCATGGTCTGTAAAAATGGTAGTTTTTAAGCCCACTATATATGGCCTGAATTTATCCAATGCAGTTATGATTGCTAGCATTTCTTTTTCAGTTGTGATGTAATTCTTCTAAGCATCATCAAGCACCTTGCTAGCGTAGTATATCACATACACTTTCTTGTCCTTTCTTTGTCCTAGCACTGCTCCAATAGCAAAATCACTAGCATCACAAAGAATTTCAAAAGTCAAACTCCAATCTGGTGGTGAAATAATTGGAGCTGTCGTAAGAGCTTCCTTCAACCTGTTAAAAGCATCTAGACAACTTTCATTAAAGTCAAAAACTGCATCTTTATTAAGTAAATTACATAAAGGTTTAGCAATTTTTGAAAAATCTTTAATAAAACGTCTATAAAAACCTGCATGCCCAAGGAAATTTCTTACTCCCTTTACATTGGTTGGAGGTGGCAATTTCTCTATCACTTCAACCTTCACTTTGTCCACCTCAATTCCTTTCTCTGAAATTTTATGTCCGAGCACAATTTCTTCTTGAACCATAAAATGGCACTTCTCCCAATTTAGTACCAAATTGGTTTCAATGCACCATTTTAGTACTTTTTCGAGATTCATCAAACAATCATCAAATGACGTCCCGTACACGGTAAAGTCATCCATGAAAACTTCCATGATTTTCTCTACGAACTCAATGAATATTTCCATCATGCACCTTTGGAAAGTGGTTGGTGCATTGCATAGACCGAATGACATCTGTCTATAGGTAAATGTCCCATAAAGACATGTAAATATCGTCTTCTCTTGGTCCTCTGGTGCAATTGCTACTTGAAAGTATCCTGAAAAACCATCTAAAAAATAAAAGTATACCTTTCCGGCCAATCTTTCAAGCATTTGATCAATGAATGGTAAAGGGAAATAATTTTTACGGGTTGCATTATTTAGTTTTCTATAATCAATGCAAACTCTCCAACCCGTTACTATTCTAGCGGGAATTAATTCGTTATTTTTATTTTCTATGACAGTCATTCTCCTTTTCTTTGGTACAACATGTACCGAACTTACATATGAGCTGTCAGAAATAGGATAAATTATTCCAGCATCTAACAATTTAGTAATTTCAGCCCTTACTACCTCTTTCATGTTCGGATTCAGTCTATGCTGATGTTCAATCACAGGTTTATGATAATCTTATATAAGAATCCTATGCATGCAAAAAGTAGAGCTAATCTTTTTTAAATATGAAATTTTCCATCCTATTACCAACTTATTTTCTCTCAAACATCTTAAAGTTTTCTCCTCCTCAAGCTCACTCAAATTAGCACTAAGAATTACAGGTAAAGTATTATTAGGGCCAAGAAATACATACTTGAGATTCGACGGAAGTGATTTAAGCTCCAATTTCGGGGCTTCCTCTATTGATCTTACCTCTGGCGTATCATTTTGAGTTAGATCTTCAAATTTGTCTTTCAAATGAAAGGGCAATGGTTTTGCTGAATCTAACTGTTATGCGCACTCAGCTACTTCTGGTATTTCTTCCTTCAATAATTCTTCATTTGTTAGACAGCTTTCGAGTGGGTCTTTTCCTACCACTTTTCCTTGTTCTTCTTGCTCTATTTGGTCTATCACATCAATGCTAAAGCAGCTATCAGCTATGTGCGGGAATTTAGCTTCCTTAGCGATATTGAATACTACCTCCTCATCTCCAAATCTAAGTGTTAACTTTCCTTACCTTACATCAATCAATGCTTCTGCAGTTGCCAAGAATGGCCTTCCTAAAATCAAGGGCACCTCTATATCCTCATCCATGTCAAGAACAACAAAATCCACAGGGATATAGAACTTTCCCACTTTTATTAACACATTTTCATGCATTCCAGCAGGAAATTTAACCGACCTATTGGCTAGTTGAAGTGTCATCCTTATTGGCTTGATCTCATTGAACCCCAACTTGTCTGCCACAGATTTTGGGATCAAACTTATACTTGCTCCAACGTCACATAGTGCCTTTTCAAACTCCATTTTCCCTATAGTGTAAGGGATTGAAAAACTTCCTGGGTCCTTGAGC
The DNA here is from genome assembly GCA_948193065.1 of Aleurites moluccanus. Lineage (NCBI taxonomy): Eukaryota > Viridiplantae > Streptophyta > Magnoliopsida > Malpighiales > Euphorbiaceae > Aleurites > Aleurites moluccanus. Next base: position 3,332 of record CANXYC010172268.1, read on the forward strand.
TTTTGTGGCAGCTTGTTTTGAATAATTGCACTACATTCCTCGATTAGTGAAATTGTAGCATTCTCCTCCAATTTCCTTTTATTTGTCAAAAGTTATTTGAAGAATTTGACGTAAGTTGGCATTTGAGTGAGAGCATCTGCAAATGGAATGTTTATACGGAGCTGCTTAAACACTTCCAAAAACTTTTCATATTGCTTCTCCAACTTATGCTGCCTCAATCTCTATGGGAATGGAATAGGAGGAACGTAGGGCTTTACTTCCTCCTCTTTTGGTTCCTCAACTTTCTCAGCCTCTATCGAGGTCTCCTTCTCTTACTTCTTCTTTGGGACAACTTCTTCTGGTTGCTTCCCGCTTCTCAACATGACTGCCTTGCAATGTTCCTTGGGTTTTACTTTAGTGTTGCTTGGCAAGGCTCCTTGGTTCCTACTTGCCATTGCATTAGCCATTTGCCCCATTTGAACTTCCAAATTCTTTATTGCTGTAGATTGGCTTTGTAAAGTTGAATCTGTCTTATGCATGAAATCTAATGTGGATTTAGCTAAGCTTACAATAATGTCCTCCAGGTTGGATTTCTTCTCATGAGGTTGAAATTGATTCCTTTGAAATCTAGGTGGTGCAAATTATTTGGATGGCCCAGCTTGGTTGTCTTGCATTGGCGGGTTCAACTGGTTGTTTTGGTTGCTTCAAGAGAAATTTGGGTGATTTCGCCATCCAGGATTATATAAGTTTAGGTAAGGATTGTTCTGTTGCATCCCTTGTCTGTTGAAGTTAGCCACATATTGCATCTGCTCAACATTGGTACAATCTGCAGAAGTATGGTTATCTTCACAAAAATCACTGCTCACAAAATTGTTAGATATAGCATTACAATGATTGGCATTTTTAATATTACTATTAGGTCCTAGCAATTTTAAAATTGCATCAAATTTGGCATTTACCATTACCATTTGATCTACCTCATTTACACCAGCTGCCCTTTTTGGATGACTTTTTTCATTGGCCCACTGGTGGTTATTTGAAGCAATCTCCTCGATAAGCTGGTATGCCTCATCTGCTGATTTATTAATTAATGCTCCTCTAGCAGCTGCATCGAGAGTAATTTGAATGGTCGGAGATAATCCATCATAAAATGTCTGTAACAAAGTGTAACAGTCTATCCGGTGATTTGGACATCTCCTTTGCAATCCTTTGAACCTCTCCCAAGCATCATACAATGATTCTCCATCCTGTTGACTGGAATTCAAGATGTCATTCTTGAATCTCAACATCTTTCCAGGTGGAAAATATTTTGTAAGGAAGGCTTAAACCAATTGCCTCCAGCTTGTGAAGAAATTTTCAGGATGCTTGTTTAGCCACTCCTTGGCTAGGTCTCTCAATGAGAATGAAAATAACATCAACCTAATTGCCTCATCTGGAACTCCATTAATTTTTACGATGTTGCATAGTTCCACGAAGTTTGAGATGCGGGCATTAGGGTCATTCAAAGGTCTTCCACTAAATTGCTTATTGGAGACCATATTGATCAAAGCTGGATCCAGCTTAAAGTTGTTGTTATTGATAGCTGGTCAGGCTATGCTTGATTGTGCCCCATGTAAATTCGAAAACACATAATCTCTTAAGCTCCTCAGTTGTGGCTGATGGTGAACCTCCGGCTCTTGATATCCTTGCGGAATATCATTTAGATTTGGGTTAGCCGCCACATCAGCCTCATTTCCTCCAACATTAGCCATTTCAGTTTGTTCTTATGATTGTTGGAGTTGTTGTTGTTTACGTAACCTTATTTCTTTACGATTTCTTCTGCACTGTCTTTCGATCTCAGGATGAAATGGCTCTAAGTCTATTAATTCTGATTTTCACATAAACCTTTAATTAGAATCACACAAAGAAACAATTAAAAATAACATAAAATAAAACCAAAATAATAAAGATAAATATTAGTATTGATATTGACAAAATAGTTGCGCTTCCCCGGCAACGGCGCCAAAAAATTGTTCGGATTTTTCGCAAGTGCACGAATCGCTTTAGCAAGTAATAAAGTGAGTAGAGTATCGTCTCATAGAGATGCGTTGTCAATTATCAAAATTGATATTATCTTTATTAATTGGAAAGAAATTAAATTGGTTTGAATGAATTTTTTAAAACAAAATTAAATAAATAAGAAAACTCAATTTAGAATTTAAAGATATAAAAGAAAATAATATAGAATTTAGATTCCGTTAATTGAATTTATACGATTGATGAAACATACAATAGAAGAATGTGAGGCACCAAGCATCAATGGAGAAGACAAATATTGTGCTACTTCTTTAGAATCACCAGTTGATTTTGTCATTACAAAATTTGGAAACAAAGTTGAAGCATTTTCTAACAAGGCAGAAGAAGAGAACAGAGAACAAGAGCATACTATTTCAAAGGGAATCAAAAGGATAGGAGACAATCAAATAGTTTGCCACAAGGAGAGATATGAATATGCAGTATTTTATTGCCACAAAATTAGTAAGTACAAAGGCTTTTCTTCTGTAAATTATTCTCTCTCTCTCTCTCTCTCTCTCTCTCTCTCTTTTTGCACTCAAGTGCTTTTATGGGTTATTTTTACTCTTATTAAATTTATATATTTCTACTTTAATTATAAATAAATTATTAACACACTAATTAAAAGATTAGCAAGAAATAGCTTTTTTTTTAAAAATAAATAAATAAATTGCTCACAGAGTTGAGACGCCAATCCATAACATTATATCATTCCAAACTATTGCCAATTTTAGACTAAATTAATTTTCTTGGGTCCTTTGCTAGGAAATGCAAATGTACAAAAAATAAATTAATGGGATTGACTTAATTCTTAGTGCAAATCCATGACTTAATTTTTTCACCTATTAATAAATTACGGGATTTTTTGGATACCTATTATCAAATTGGAGTTTTGTTAAATTGAAGTTTTGTTGATTGAGATTTTCATAGTACTGAAATTAAATGCTTACGAAATTGAAAAATAAATGAATAAATAAGTATTTAAACATTGGATTAGTGTTTAGATAAAATAATTTAAAATTTATAAAATTACTAATAAGGGTATGTGATTATAATTAAAATTTATTAAAAAAAATATAAAATTGACATTATTTTAATATAAAATTTAAATTATTTAAATATAAAAAAAATTAATGTCTTATAAACTAACTTGTATATATTTATTTGAAAAATAAATAATTTTTTTTATTTATAGAACTTATATAAGAGTGATGAGCAGGTTGAGAGAGAGCTGTGGCATACAAATTATAACAAGGGTAAAGTTGTCTTTTAGAAAACAATAGAGGAATAATTTTGTCTTAGAGATTATGAAAAGTTTTATTGAAAAAAGGGGACTAAAAAAAGCTAATATTCTAAGCTTATTAGAAAATTTACTAAACAACCCAAAATCCATTATTCTTACTAAATATCTAGACACCTTTTTTTTTTTTTAATTCTCTATGCCCAACCGTAATAAGCACTTGTTTAAGGTCAAAATGAGCTGCCAAACACCCATTATATATAGCTGCGGTGCTTAGACAAGTTTGTTTTACTATAAATTCATTATCAAATTTAAATTTTTTATTCCAGTATATTCTATTTCTTATCTAATACTTCTTTTTATAAGTTATATTATTTATGAAAAAATATTGATTGTTAAAATAATTTTAAAAAAAATAATGTAACTCATAAAAAGAGGCACGAAAAAAATGAGACACATAATAAAATAAAAAATACAAATTGATTAATGTGTCATTGAGAGACGATGTCCTCTTAAATGAAATGTTAATTATTAATTAACTTATTGTGCATATTCAACTCGAATCATATATCTTATTTGATATTACATATTTTATTCTATATAGATCTGTGTGCACTATATTTTATTTTTTTAAAATATTTGACAGCCAATAATTTTTTATTAATGATGTGACACACATAAATTATTTTATTAATTTCAATAAATTTTAAAAATTAAATAGAAATTAACTTTTAAAATTTTAGGTCCGATCATCAAATTAACTTGTAAATTTAAATCATTTCAAATTACATATTAATTTAGATTGATCTCTAATTCTAAGAATAATTTTCAACGGAGAAATTAAATTGAAATATTTAATTTAGGATCTGAATTTAGATTAAAAGTTCAATTTAGATCACTTGAAAAAAATACTAGTTTTCCCCCCTTTTATTCAATTTTCGGATTAATTGAGAACTTCTCCATTAATTACACTTGACAAAGTTAATTAGTAAAGTAATTTTTGTGAGACCCATTTGTATTTTTAAATAATAAAATATTAAAATTAGATAAATTATATTTTTAAATAATAAAAATATTTTAAAAAAATAAAAACCCATATCTAAATTTCAAAATTAAACCCAGATTACAATAACACCCAATCTAGCTTCTCGTTCGTTCATGGAGAACTTACCTCCTTTTTGCTAATTCACAAAGAACTGTAGGTTGAATTCACCTTCATTCAATTTTAGATTTTATTGGTCTTCACGTTGTTGATCGACGCTTATTCTATGACCTCGTAGCTGGTCTATCTACTGAGTATAAGCTAGGAATTAAGACCTCGATATGGCAGTAGAAGAAGGTTACACTTTGATACGGAGCTGAATCGTTTTGACAAGTAAAAATTTAATGTTGGGTATATTAAATAAGCCTAATATATATTCTAATATAAATTATAATAGGTAAAAGACCTTTGTAGTGGATCTAAGTAAGAACTAATTAACTGGTTTAACCCTAATATAAATCTATATATATGGTAGCTGAGAATAGAATGCTAAATATTTCAAATTAGATATCTAGAATGTAATGTTTCAAGCAATTGTATATTGTTTGACCTAAAACTCTAACATTTAAAAAATAGCCTAAACAGTTTTTTTTTTTTTTTTTTTTATCAGCATATGACTCTAATTTTTTATTTAAGATGAATTATGAATATATCAATAAATATTAATTTTCGAGTCCGACAATGTCTCATCTCGATTAGTCTGGATGATCTGTTTTTATCTTTAAATTATTTTTAATTTTAGACTTATTTTTATTATTTTTAAATTTGTTTTTTTTTTTAATTTTTTTTTAATATTAGAGTTTGAGATTATATTTAACCTAAAATATAATATTTGTATTTGTGTTTTACTTTCAATTAATAAAATTCTAAAATTCTAAAATATTTGTGTTTTGCTTTAAATGTTTATTACGTGGCTTCACACTTTAAAGTGTCAGATGGATCATTGAGATAACCCAACATGACACACCCACCTCTCAGTACAATCTCACTGATCGCTAACCCATCTAGATTCTGAATAGAACTACCTCTGGCGATGGAGCTCCGGCTGTTAGGATATGAACTGGGTTTTTTAATGGTTCATTGTTAGGAGAGTTTGTTAGCATGTTTAGCACCACCGGTGCACCACTTCCTGGCCTTTGTTGAGCGGGAAGCCAAATTGGGAGTTTCTGTAATCTGGGTTTCATTTTGAAATTCAGATGTGATTTTTTTTTTTAAATTATATTTATATTTTTATTATTTAAAAATAGATCCCATAAAAAGCATTTTAGCAACTTTAATTAACTCTGTTAAGTGTAATTAATGAAAGAGCCCTTAATTGATCTGAAAATTAAGTATAAGATAGAAATTAGTCTAATTTTTTTTTAGATGATCTAAAATAAACTTTTAGTATAACTTTAGGTTCTGAATTAAATATTTACTCTGAAAAATCAAATTAAATTCTTTGACAATTTATTGTAACTATTGATGTTTCCATTTGCAAAGTACAAAAATTGCGCGACTGTCGGCAATAAAATATTAATAAATGAAAAAAAAATCAAAGATCAATGGTCAAGGTTTTCGTTTTCAAGGACTTCTTAGTTTTTAAGACAGATTAATTTAGAATGATCACTTGCTCAACAATTCAATCTAATTTATGTAAGGTAGTATCAAATGTGGAGATAGAAAGAAAATAAATAATATGTCATATATACAGGAACGAAAGTATGTGGTAATTTAAATGAATTTGAATCATGTTAGTAAAAGAAATTTCATTAACTAATAAATTTTTTTTTTACTTGATCCATTAAATAATATGAATGAAATCAATTTTGAGTTTCTGAAATATTTAAATAGACAGAAATCCAACCGGATCCAAAATAATTTTATTTATCAATAAGTAAATAACATATCCTAATTTTTAATTTAGAATGAGTTATAAAATCCATAATATATGAGTAAATATTGATTTCCGAATTTTATATGATGTTATCCCTTTAAATTAAAATAATTTAATTTCAGCTCCAAAATCTTTTATTTATGATGTTAATGGGCTACTTTTAATTTTGAATTTTATTTTTTATTTTGAAATTTATCTTATTTATTTCATTTATTTGAAATTAAAATTTGATAAAATATTTAAATCTTGTTTTCAATTATTTAGAGGCAGATTTTAATTAATAAAATTACAAATTATCCAAAATTCTATGTTTTTTTATTGAATACTAGTTTCTCAACTTTTTACATAAAAAAATTTTATTAACTCACCCCTATTCAACTTTTTAAATAGAAAAAAATTCTCATACTTATCCACGATTAATTTACTAGCTTCATCCCTGTCATAATATCTAATGCATGCATGTGTGCTTAATTATATATTCTCACTTTCGACTCATCCCATCCCTTGCATACAATAGTAGCTTAATTAATTAGATGGTCCAATTTCAATAGATTTCTATATAAGTTTATCATATGGAGTATCATCTTTTTATAATCGTTGCTCTATTTTATGTAAGTATCAAATTTTGTTCTTATAACTGTATTGAAGTATAAGATTTCTTAAAAAAATCTTAAACTTTTAGTGTTATTAAATGTATTGGAAAGAATGAGCTACCCCTTATTGTGTAGCATAAGCACAGAGTTACTAATATCACTATCATAAACTTAATGGCAGGTTGTTCTAAAAGGAAGTAGTGCTTCTCCACCTGCAGAGGAGTATTGGAAATCTATGCCACCAAGCACTCCCATGCCAGAGGCTCTAAAAGATATTTTAGTGAAGCTTGGTTAGTTCCTTTTGTCTTTTTCTTTTTTTCATTTACTCCTTAAAATTTGATGTACACTAATATCTATAACTCATTTATTCTTCTGTAAATCATACTGTAAGAGTTATTCTTCTTTAAATCATACTTTAATTCAGCAGATACAAACAAACATCACTTTTTCAGAAGAAGATGCTAATTGGAATGGTGGAGCCAGGATAGATTATGGAGTTGGGTATTGGTCAGAAACCAAAAAATTTGACAAAAAAACCATATTCAATACAACTACTATATAATTCTTCTATGCTGATCTTCATCCTAACAAAAAGATGAGGCTTATGTTCAGTAAATCTATGAACAGATCTAATTTCTTACCACGTAAAATTGCTGAATCTATACCTTTCACCAGCAACAAATTATCAGAAATTTTAAACCATTTTTCAATAAACCCTACCTCAAAAGAAGCTCGAATCATGAATCGTACGCTTAAAAATTGTGAAGCAACAAGCATAGAAGGAGAAGACAAATATTGTGCAACATCTTTAGAATCATTAGTTGATTTTGTTGTTGCAAAGTTTGGAAAAAATATTCAGGCAAATTGGAATGAAGCAGAAGAACAAAATAAAATAAAAGAATATACGATTTTAAAAGGAATTAAAATGACAGGAG
>CANXYC010172275.1:0-65081 GCA_948193065.1 Aleurites moluccanus
TAAAACTAATTCAAATAACATGCATAAATATTAATTTCATGCATAAACATACATCATTAACAATACAAAAAGAAAGAAAAAATTTACCCCTCTATTGCCCCTCTAATGATTTGGGTTAACTTAAGCTGAGGTGTTACAGAAGCTAGTGAAATTTCAATAGACTGATGCATGTGAAGGGAGTTTCCATAAGTTGAAGACTTGTCTCACCACGACACCTGTGTTAGTTTTGCCATTAGGTGAAGGAGGTTATGCAATGTATTGATATGCTTCGAGAGTAGGGCTTGGTTATGTGCTTATGTAACATGGTAGGGTAATAGCTTATACTTCTAGATAGTTAAGGAAACATGACGTGAATTATCTGACTCATGATCTTGAGATGACTATAGTTGTCTTTGCATTGAAGATATGAAGACATTATATGTATGGAGATAAGTGTGAGATCTTTACAGATCATCAGAGCTTGAAGTATATCTTACAGTATAAAGACCTAAATCTTAGGCAAAAGAGATGGATGTAGTTACTTAAAGACTATGATTATGAGATTTTATACCATCCAGGAAAGGCGAATCTGGTAGTGGATGCTTTGAGCAGGAAGGGTAGCTTAGCCCATATTCAGGTGAGTAAGAGACCTTTGGTGAGTAAGGTGTAGATTTTGTATGATGTGGGAATCAGTTTTGACTTATGAGATGCAGGAGTGCTTCTAGCATGTTTCCAAGTCAAGCCAGTGTTTATTGATCTTATCAGATAGGCACAAGATAGAGATCCTCAGTTTGTGAAGCTGAAGAGAGATGTGGGAATAAAGAAAGCTTCAGGCTTTGCTATGATAGATGGCATATTGAGACTTGGCAGCAGAGTATGTGTTCCAATAATCTATGGTTTAAGAGATGTGATTCTTAAGGAAGCACATCATTCCAGGTATAGTCTTCATCCAGGTGCTACAAAGATGTACCACGATATTAAAAGCTCTTATTGATAGAGAAAGATGACGAAGGATGTGGCAGAGTTTGTAGCAAGATGTTTGACTTGTCAACAAGTTAAATTTGAACATTAGAAGCCTTCAGGTCTACTTCAATAGTTGCCACTACTAGAGTGGAAATGGGAGAGGATAACTATGGACTTTGTTATAGGGTTGCCACGGACTTCAAATGGGTTTGACTCGATCTGGGTAATTATGAATAGATTGACCAAGTCAACTCACTTCTTGACAGTCAAGACAACCTACACAGCTTCTCAGTGTACATAGATGTATATTGATAAGATAGTAAGACTCCATGGGATTTTAGTTTCTATTATCTCTGATAGAGGAGCTCAATTCACATCGAGGTTTTGATAGAAGCTACAAGAGTCTTTGGGTACTTAGCTTAATTTCAGCATGGCATTTCATCCCCTAGACAGATGGACAATCATAAAGGACCATCCAAACTCTAAAAGACATGTTAAAAATGTGCATTCTAAACTTTGGAGGTAATTGGGATAAGCATTTGCCTTTGATAGAGTTTGTCTATAATAATAACTACAATTATACCATCAAGATGGCTCCTTACAAGGCTTTGTATGGTAGAAAGTGTAGGTCTCCTATGTGCAGGGATGAAGTGGAAGAGAAGCATGTTGAAGGGCCTGAATTGATTTAGTATACAACATAAAAGGTCCTTATCATCAGAGAAAGATTGAAAACTGCTTTCAGCAGGTAGAAGAGCTATATCGATCCTAAGAGAAAGATCTTCGTTTCATAGTTGGTGACTTAGTGTTTTTGAAAGTCTCACCTATGAAAGGAGTTCTATGATTTGGTAAGAAATGCAAGCTATCTCCGAGGTACATTGGTCCATTTGAGGTGTTGGATAAAGTTGGAGAAGTCACTTATAGATTAGCCTTGTCACCTCTCTTGGACAATGTGCATCCAGTCTTTCATATTTCCAGGCTTTGAAAATATGTTGTAGATCCTTCCCATATATTACAAGCTCAAGAGGTAGAATTCCAGCAAGACTTGACTTATGAAAAGGTTCGAGTAGCCATCGTTGATAGGATGATCAAGAAGCTAAGGAACAAAGAGCTAACAAAGGTTAAAGTCTTATGGAAAAACTAAGTTTTGGAAGAACCAAGTTATGGAAGAATGCACTTGGGAGAGTGAGTCGAATATGCAAGCTAAGTATCCCCACCTATTTCAAGTTCAAGATAAATTCTTTAAATTCAAGGACAAATTTTATTAAGGGGGGAGAATGTAACACTTGAGATTTCTTTTGCTTGTATGTATTCTGAAATTCTTGTAATGATGTATATAAGATTTGTTATGGAATGTTTGTTTTGGAAGTGAGATTTGTTTGTTTTTATTTGAATTTCAGAGTTTGTGTTTGTTCTGAATTTTGTGAATTTATGTTTAAGTCTTTAAAGAAAGAATCTGAGATATGTTATAGCCTAATGTGTTTAGTTTAAGTAGAAGGAAGAATCGAGACATTTAGACTTCTGTAACTCAAGATAGAGTTGGTTTAGCATGTGTTGCCGAAGTGTTTTTTTTTCAACTTGTGTCATGAATAGTGCATGTAATAGTGTCATGAACAGTGCACTTGAACAGTACTCGTGAATAATATCGTGAACAGTGCGCGTGAACAGTATCATGAATAGTACGCGTGAACCGTAAACTCGGAATTTGTATTCAAGGAGTAACTTTCTTCAAACTTCATTTCATATGATTGTTTTGAGAAAGCTCTAAATTTTGGAATTTTGGAGATTTTTATTTAGGAGAAGAGAACTCAAGGAATTAAAGATCTTTTGGAATTGAGCAAGAGTTAAGCTTGGCTATAAAGCTTTTTGGTGCTAAAAGGTAAGTGTGGATTTCGTTTCATGTGTATGATTCTCCATATGAGAATTTTTGCTAAAGTATATTATATTCATATATATGTATATGTTATTTATGAGTTTAATTTATTGAAACCCTCCTTAAATATAATCTTTGAATATTGATAATGACTTAGATATTTTCCTTGGATCAAGTTCATTAATAATCCTTTTTTATGCATAATATAATATGTTATTCATAAGTTTTGATCTCTTGATCACTTTTTATTACTATTGAACAAATACATAATATGTATATCAGGGAACATATATTATAGAATGCTTTTCCCAATGAGAGTTAATTCATTGGTCCAATGTGCATAGAGGAAACCTGGCTGATAGGGTATAGTATCAGTGTTCCACCTAGAGAGGATTACGAGTTCTAGGCATATGCCTGTGTAAGCATATGTGCCACATGAAGGTAGCAAGGTTACTCAAACGTTATGATATGATATCAGTTTTATATTATGTTTATTTGATAATGTCATTCTTTATAGGCATTTATGTTCTTAAAAAGAATCATGATTTGATATTCATATATATATTGTGAGATTATTGGATAGTTCTATCCTTTGTAAGCACTTATGATATTAATGTATATGTTAAAATTTCTTTCTAGTACCCTGGTACATATTCAAGATTTGCTATTTAAGTATTCTATATATATTATTCATTCTAATTGTTCACGTCTTACTAAGTTGAAGGCTCACTACTCTTCTGTGGATTTCAGGTTCTAACTTAACTCGAGAGAGAGTTAATCCTGAAGACAGAGCTTCTTGATTTCCTTCTCCACAAGAATACTCTTTTATGTAATATTTTTGGATAATAATTGAATTATATATATATATTTATGTCTATGAGAAGTATACTCTTAAAAGTTTCATAGATGTGTGTAATATTACTTATTCTTTTGTTGTCATGGATGGCATTGTAAATTTTCCCTTATTCCATATTGATGTTAGAATTATCTTTTAATCGGTAAGAAACAAGAGGAAATTTCATATCAGGTTGATGAGATATATATAAGATATGGATGTTTGACATGATACTAGTATGTGTTGTATGTTTGATCCATATTAGTTAAGGGTTCAACGGGTGTACGGTGGCCTTATACCTACCTTTGCCCTAGGACCATCGCACTGGTAGTTTTGGGGTGTGACACCTCCTTTTTTATTATAGGCAAACACATGATAGAAAAATTTGATGATATAATGGAGGAGTACAAGTTGCCAAATAAGCAAGTGGGATTTAGCCAATATACACACACTTCAGTATCCTCAACGCAGTTTGAAGTTGAAGATACTGAAAATGAAATTGATGAATATTTCCTCTAAAAAGAGAGAGAGAGAAGTATGGGTTCTCAATCTGAGTTAGATATATATTTGGAGGAAATGGCAGAGAAATTTGTGATTGATTTTAACTTGCTAGCATGGTGACAAGTTAATACAGTCAGGTTTCCTATATTAGCTAAGGTGGCAAGGGATGTGCTTGCCATTCAATATTCAATAGTGGCAAATGAATCTGCCTTCAATATTGGTGGAAGAATATTAGATCAATTTAGGAGTTTTTTTAACTCCTACAACTATTGAAGTGTTGATTTGCTGCCAATATGGGTTAAAAAACAGTGCTCCTCCCATCAAAATAGAAGAAACTTTGGTGGAACTTGAGAACTTTGAGAATGGTATTTTTTATTTAATTTTCTGAATAATGTTATTGATTATTTGTCTCACAATAAATTTTAATTTCTTTTGTTTATATTTCAAGTGTATTATAAGAAAAAGAAATCATTGATAATATGGTTCCGACAAAATTGGTAGATTGTTAAGTGTTAATGTTTACTTCTAACTTTTTACTAGTGGTTTGCTTAATTTTCCATTTGTTTCTTTGCATTTGCTTTTTTATATTTGACCAAAATTTTGTTTATGTCATAGGAAATTTTTCTACTGTCCAACCGTCCTTTGCCAACCTACCTTTCTACTTCCTAGTCTGATTGTCCTTGTCTGCTTGGTGTCTTCTCAAATTTGATTGTCTGCTTTCGTTGCTACTATTGCAGCCTCCCAGTGCCTACTGTTTGGATTGTTGAACAATTTTTCCTTTTCTCCTTTATGGATTATCATTGTTTTACTTGTTTTTTATTTTTTTTATTTTATGGTTGGCATTGCCTTGCCTTATTAGTTTGTTTCTCAACTATCAGTTTTTATATTTGCTTGCTCAATTATGATAGTTTTTGCCTGTGTAATATTGAATCGTGGATCATCATTATTAAAGGATGATCAATTTGATGATGAACGTGAAATTTGAAAGTAATATAGATATTATTTTTACTATAGAAATTAGAGATATGGTGTATGTGTTATTTAATTTACTGTAATTAGTATTTATAATAAGTATTTAGTTTGTATTTTGATTGAAATTTGGGATATTTAGATTTAAGGTTGTATGGTAAATTTGGGATAGTTATGATTAAGGTTGTATGTTAAAGTTATTTATTTCATATTTTTTTCATTTTAGATTTAAGATTGTATGTTAACTGAATTTTGGTTTTTGGATTTAAATATTCATTTATAGGAAGTGATAAATATATTAGATGCATTAAATTTATTAAAATAACTGAAAATAAATTTACAAATACATTAGATGCATTAAAATCACTCTGAATTGAAATATTTGAAAAATCAATTCAAACCGAACTGATTAAATGGTTTGATTCGATTCAAATATTTTACAAATCCAAAATAGTTCTGGTTCTCCAATTTTTATATTTTCAAAAATTCGATTCGGTCCGAGGATTTTCAAATCTCTGGCTTTACCCGAACCGTGATTACCCCTATTACACATAATGGCTTTTTAAAAGACCATTACAGACTTGTCAAGCCCGTTACAAGATGACGTGACGATCATTACATAAGCATAATGACCATTACTGGCAGTTGGACTGCCACATCAAACAAATCTGTAAAAATTTATAGCCGTTGAAAGAGATTTTTGCAACAAATCTTGCATAAAATGCAAGCCATAATGATCAAATTGAATCATCAAAGTTTAAAGACTATAAATACATAACGATTTGAAATTAGAAACATGTTTGCCAAGCTCTTAAGTTAAAACCAAAATTTTCTTATTCTAATACTATTTTATTGATTTTCCTGAATATTTTGTCTAAAATTCTATTTATTTATGTTTAAACTAGCTAGTAATAACTCTTATTATTTGTACTTAATCTCTTATCTTTCAAATACTTTTGTTTGAAGTTCTATAGAGACTTGTAAACCTCTAACCCTTGATTAGATTGATATTTGGATGGTATCCTATTGTAAAAGGGTGAAATCCTGATGAAATTATATTATAAATGTTTAGATTGAAAACCCTCAATAGTGGAACCTTAAAATCGGTAGATTTTGAAAGAAGTGAACCCATGATAGGCGATTGAGCTCTGAACTATTATAAATTGACTGAGTTTCTCTTTTCTTTCTCTCTTATTATTAATTTATTATTATTATTAGATATAGGTTATTTAACTGCATTACAAATTTTTAAATTCTTATTCGCCCTTATCTAGCAGTATTATCATAGTGAGATATCAAGGTCCAACTACAAGTCTTAAAAAAACTAATATATCATAACATTTTAAAATAGACAAACTACTTTTAACACTCTTCATATTTAGCACAATTAATAATTTAATCTTTATTATTCAATATTAATATTTTTAATTTTTGAAATTTATTAATAACCAATAATTTAATTTTTAATGTAAAACTAATTGATAACTCACACTATATTGTAGGATTTAATTTTTATTTATAAGCCGTGAATGAAATCATATGTAATAGAAAAAATTTAAAAGAATTGATCAAATAGTATCTGCAACTTATAATAATAAAGGTCTTATTTCCTACAATAAATTTAACATTTAATTCAAATAATAAAATGAAAAAAAAAATTACTAAATAATATATATCCATCCAAGTCATTGAATACGATAATATGAACTTTTATCCATTTTAAAATAAAAAATAAAATGAATTTGAATAATTGACTCAAACCCAATCTTCAGTAGCCAACTCTTATATATTCCATGACCTACAACGTAATCAAAATAAAGATGCTGATTTGATTCTATATCAGGATAAGATTGTAATTTTTATGAGATTGTAATTTTTTTTTCTAACTTAATAGACAAAGAGACAATTGACTTAATCAAATTATGTGCAATATAAAATAATAATTCTTCCATGCATTATATAACAATTTTCCCTTTACATAATATTTCCCTAAAATGCTTATATATAATAATTAAATATTATTTTTCATGTCTTCAATAGATTTATCATAAATACTAGTTCACTAAATTTCAATTATAAAGTTATTGCAGCTTCCTATGGCATATTTGGATGATAATGATTTGAATCTTAAATTTGGATTTAAATCAAATTCTTGTTTGAATCATAAAAATTAAGTGAATTTGAATTTGATTTAAATACCTAGTTAAATCTAACCCTTCAAAAATTTAATATTTCAAATATTTTTTTTTCTAGTTATTTCAAATCTACTATCTTTATTTTTTACCTAAAATCTCTAATTTTTTTTTTCAAATTTAAAATCTAAAATTTCAAATTTTTTACACTCTCCAAATATGAAATTTATAGATTTCAAATTATAGATTCAAAATTTTGAATATAAATTCATGCATCCAAACACAATGTAAAATAATTTAAAATCCAAGTAATCCTAGCATTCTACCATTTATCTCTCTTGATTGGAAGATATATTTTGCTCTTGCAATTAAAGGCATATCATACAGTTCTATAGGTTTTTCTTCTTTGGTGTGGGATGATTGAGTATATCAAGTTAAGAGCTCAATTAATTATTATTTATGTTCATACTTAGGAATGCAAGCAAAATTTTTGATTTTTCCCAATAAAAAGATAATTGTATAACTATATAAAGTACCATCACCTATGCATATGTGTTTCATACTTAGGGAAGCAAGTAAAATTTGTGATTCTTCTTAATTTCTTGGGAATAATAATATATCTGCATTAACTCTATTTTTATCATTGTCTATTATGTTATAATATTTGATATATGTTTTCGCATTCAAAGTGTCAGCATAACAACAACAATAGCAAATGGTTGATTGAACAAAGATGTGCCAGCTAGGAGAAAGAAAAGCATAGTTGAAATACTTAACACGTGGGATTTAGTTGGAGATATTTATCAGATTTGTTAGAGTCAGTTAGGAGTAGTTTTGAATGTTAGCTAATCAGTTTTCTTTCCCACCAATTTTATTTCTTCTTGTTTGTTGCATATAAATAGAGCCTTCCTTTGTAATCTGTTTCATTCATGAATAATAAAAAGATTTTTCACTTTCTTGAAGCTTTATAACATGGTATCAAAGCATTAGAAGTTTCTTTTTCAAATTTAGTTGTTAATTTCATATTTGTTGTCTCTTGTTTCGAAGTTTCTTTTACAAGTTCTGAGTTTAGCTTGAAGTTAAGTTTAAAGATTCAACATTAGTGAATACGAATCCTTTAGAAGATCCTTATTCACCGTACCATTTGCATCATTCAGAAAACAACAATTTTGTAGTAGTGACTCCAGAATTAACCTCCACAAATTTCACTTCATAGAAGCGCTCGTTTCTTCTTGCTGTTTCCATTAAAAACAAGCAAGGATTTTTAGATGGATCGATCAGAAAACCACTTGCAGGTAATGCTTTATATCTTCTATGGATTAGGTATAACAACTTGATTGTGGTATGGCTACTTCGTTCTATTTCTGCACCTATTGCATCAACTATATTTTACATGGAAGAAGCAAGCCAAATCTTAGAAAAATTGAATCAAAGAATCTCACAACATGATGATTCATGAATTTATCATTTACAACATTTATTGAGTACAATGACACAAGGAACTAGATCTATTGATGAGTATTTTATAGAATTAAATGGAGTTTGGAAGGAATGTAGAAATTTCAGACCTCTTCCACATTGTAGTTGTGGAGAATGTAACCAAGTGTGTTTTCAATCTTTTGTTGATTCAGTTTAGAAAGATTATGTGTTTAGGTTTTTAAATGGCCTAAATGAGTCTTATCAATCTTTAAGGACACAAATCATCTTGCTGAGACACTTTTCGTCTTTAGATAAAGTATACAACATTATTCTTAGAGAGGAAACACAAAGAAATTTCCAGGTTCAAAGTTTCATAGAGCCTACAGCAATGGCAGTTAGAAAAGCAAGATATGATCTAGTATGCTCACATTGTGGAAAACCTGGGCATCTGAAAGAGAAATGCTTCAAGATCATTGGATATCCAATAGGTTTTGGTACTACAACAGGAAGCTACAAAAACACATCAAATGTTTCCGTTCCAATAAGAGGTTTCAAAAATGCTAAAACAAACTGGAATGAAACAAGGCCAAAAAGCAGTTTCAATAACTACAACCAACAGTATAGTGCTGCAAATCAAATCAATGTATCACAACAGAATACAGAAATACCTGATGTATATGGTTTCTCTCATGAGTCTCAGATTGATAACTTGCATTTACAGTCTCCATCTTTTATTTGTCAACATGCAGGAATAACTGGTAATGCTCAACTTGATTGTGCATAATTGAATTTGTCGAAAGAGCAAGTCAGCAAACTGATGGCCTTAATCAATGATCAAGTTGGATCCAATAATCCCACACATACCTCACATATTCCAAGTACTTCGAACCCTCATCTCACAAACTTTGCAGGTATTGATAGTTCTATTTTTTCAACAGTCAACTCAGCAACATTATAAACCTTATTGAAATCAAAATTAGCTACCACCTGGATTGTAAATACTGGTGCAACAGACCATATTGTATGTTCACTATTTTTTTTTTGATACATACATTAAAGTTCACAATTATTCAGTTCAATTACCTAATGGTATGAAAGCTAAAGTTACTCATATAGGGTCAGTTTTTATTAATTCATACATCAAACTTCATAATGTTCTACTTGTGCCTTCTTTTACTTTCAATTTACAATCAGTAAGCAAATTAACCCAAAGCAAAGAATTTTGTCTTATTCTTCTTTCAAATTACTATTTTGTCCAAGCCCTCTCATCTTGGAGGACGATTGGACTAGTTAAGATGCATCAAGGTCTATATTTCCTACAACACAACTTTTCTTCTATACAAAGCAATAAACTCTTGCAGTCTAGCATTTTTCAAAATAATAATTACAATCTTGCTTGTGTAGTTTCTTTTACTACCTCGCATCATATATTAGGGTATGCTCCATTGAATAAAATGAAATTGATTGTACCTGATTTGCAAAGCACAGAAGTACCATTTTGCCTTACTTGTCCTAGAGCTAAGCAAAAAAGGCTTTTGTTTCCTATACATATTGATAATGTCCAAAATCTGTTTGATATAGTTCATATGGACATATGAGGACCTTATTCACATTATGAATTATATGGACATCACTATTTTTTTACAATAGTTGATGAATATAACAAGTGTTCTTGGGTTTATTTGATGAAAACCAAAGCAGAGGTGTCACTTCTCATTCCTGAGTTTTACACCTACATACTTAATCAATTCAGTGTGTCCATAAAAACAATTCGAACTAACAATGGGTTTGAATTTAATCTTCCTTCTTTCTATGCTTCCAAAGATATTAATCATCAAACTAGTTGCCCCTACACTCCACAACAGAATGGAGTTGTAGAGAGAAGGCATCAATATATCCTTAATATGGCTAGAGCTCTCTTGTTCCATTCTAGTCTTCCTATACACTTATGGGGAGATGTTGTTCTAACGGCAGTGCACTTAATTAACAAAATACCAAGTCCATTACTATTTAATAGAACTCCTTATGAGATTCTATTTCACAAACCTCCTTCTTATTCTCATCTTAAGTCCTTTGGATGTCTTTGTTTTGGTGCTAATCTCATTCACCACAGAAAGAAGTTTGATGAGAAAGCTAGACAAAGTGCGTTCATAGGTTATCCATCACATACCAAAAGCTATAAGTTGTATGATTTGCAAACCAAAACAGTGTTTGTTTTTAAAGATGTATATTTTTGTGAAGATATTCTTCCTTTTAGCCTAAAGTATACACAACAAACTTTTCCTTCTCATTTTCACAATTTTCTTAATTCACACTCACCCTCTGTACCTTTGCCACATAGTTCATTTGTGTCTTTCATGCTAGATTCTCCATCTCATCATCCCATATTAGATCAAATACCCTCTTTGAACACAAATAACCTTGTTTCCAGTCATGATAATAGTTAAACTAGTGATATTATTCATTCCAATATAGATAATTGTGACAATGCACATAGTTCATCTATTAATACTCTTCATATTCCCTCACTTTAGTAGCCTCATACTATTGACCAAACTTCTTCTGAATTACTTGATTAATCTTCATTACTAAGAAGAAGTACAAGACAGACTAAAACAACTACATACCTATAAGACTACCACACTCAACTTTCAAAGTCCCATTCCACCAGTTCTCAAACTGCTTCTGTTTCAACAGTATATCCTATTCAAAATCAACTTTCATATCATAGATTCTCACTATCACATAAGGCCTTTTCCTTGTTAATTTCTTCTACTATAGAACCTACTACCTATTACCAAGTTGTTCAATTTGATCACTAGAAACAGGCCATGGCAGAAGAGATGCAACCTTTAGATGCAAGTCAGACTTGGGAAGTTACCAGTTTGCCTTAAAAAAAAAAGAGTTATAGGCTGCAAATGGGTTTATAAGACTAAGTTCAAATAAAATGGCACTATAGACAGACCTAAGACAAGGTTAGTGGCAAAAAGATACAATCAAAGGGAAGGGTTTGATTTTCAAGAAACTTTTAGCCTTGTTGCAAAGCACACAATAGTCAGAGTTTTTTTATCCTTAGCAGCAAGTCAAGGCTAACATTTATCATAACTAGATATTAATAATGAGTTTCTCAATGGAGATTTAGGAGAGGATGTGTATATGGAGTTGCCAGTTGGTTGCCACATTCAGGTGGAGAAGAATGAGCAAATGAAAATGGAATGTGGTAATCCAAATTCAGTTTCAAATGTTTCAAATCAGCAAATAGTCTTGAATAAACAAGCAACATGTAAAAATTCAGTTACAAAGTTGAACAAGCAAGCGAAAAAGGTTTGTAAGCTAAATGAAGCATTGTATGGCCTGGAGCAAGCTTCAAGGCAATGGAATGTTAAATTTGCAAATTGCTTTCTTGAACATGGTTTTTCTCAGTCAAAAGCATATTATTCTCTATTTACCAAGTCTATTGATAAAAGATTTATTGCTTTACTAGTTTATGTAGACGATATTATTATTGGTAGTACTAATGAGCAACTCATCAAAGCTTTAAAAGGGATGCTGAATGCACATTTCAAATTAAAGGATCTTGGAGGACTAAAATACTTTATGGGGTTAGAAGTAGCAAGTTCTAAATCTGAAATTTCAATATGTCAGAGGAAATACACTTTAGAGTTACTGCAAGAGTATGAGCAGTTGGGAGCCAAGCCTAGTAATGTTCCTATTGAAGTGAATCATAAGTTAGTTCATGTGGATGGAGCTTTGATAGATGATCCATCATAGTATAGACAATTGGTTGGAAAACTTATGTATTTGACACTAACCAAGCCGAATATTAGCTATGCAATGCATATTTTAACTCAGTTCTTAGATAAACCAGCTAAGATTCATTTGAAGGCTGCATACAAAGTTTTGAGATATTTGAAATTGGCTCCTGGTTAAGGTATTTTTCTGTCAGCATCCTCAAAGACACAATTAGCTGCATTCTCATGTAGCAATTGGGCTGGATGTGGTGAGACTTGAAGGTCATTAACAGGGTAATGTATCTTTCTTGGAGAGAGTTTGGTGAGTTGGAAAACCAAAAAGCAAAGTACTATGTCCAGAAGCTCTACTGAGGCAAAATATTGAGCTATGACATCAATAATGACAAAAGTAACCTGGCTTTTGTATTTGCTCGATGATTTCAAAGTTAAAGTGGACAGACAAGTGTTATTATATTGTGATAATATGTCTGCTCTTCACATTTTGAAAAATCTCGTGTTTCATAAGAGAACGAAATATATAGAACTAGATTGTCATTTCATAAGGGAGAAGATATTAGTAGTAGTGATTGAACTAGTGTATTTGAAGACATAGGACCAGTTAGCAGACATATTTATTAAAGCATTGAATCCAGGTCAGTTTAATTGGCTGTTAAGTAAGATGCACATACAAAATTTGTATGCACATCTTGAGGGAGAGTGTCAGCATAACAACAACAATAACAAATGGTTGATTGAACAAAGTTGTGCCGGCTAAGAGAGAAAGAAATAAAGTTGAAATGCTTAATATGTGAGATTTAATTAGAGATATTTATCACATTTGTTTGAGTCTGTTAGGAGTAGTTTTGAATGTTATTCTAATCATTTTTCTTTCTCGCAAATTTTATTTCTTCTTGTTTGCTGTATATAAATAGAGCCTTCATTTATAATCTGTTTCATTCATGAATAATAAAAAGATTTTTCACTTTCTTGAAGCTTTATAACACAAAGAGTCTTGAGTTATTAAAATAAGTAATTCATGCCTGAAATTCTTACAATTTGCAAATAATCTAGACCTTAGTCATTCTTGGGTCCTTCACAATTATAATTATTTTGAAGAGTTTGTATTTAGGTTTAAATTTATTGGCTTTTATGGAATCTTAAGAACTAATATAATATTTAATTAGCACATCTATATAAAAATATAAATATATAAGCTTTAGTAGTAATTAAAAATTCTTCACAAATAATTTCTTACCCAAAAAAGTTTGTTTACAAGCTATCCAATGACAAACATTAAGACTAATTAACATATATTTTAAAATAACATAAAAAATAAAAATAAAAATTAAATATGTTATTATTAAAACTATTTAACATATCAATAGATGCTCCCATCCACATCACTTAGAATATGCAAAATTATTTAGCTATAACTCATACAAATTTAAGTTGACTCAATTTATGAAATGTAGTTAACAGTTATATTTTTTTCAACCAAATATATATTTTCTTATACTACAATCAAGTTATAAATTTTAAAAAATAACAATTAAAGTTGAACCACAAACTCACAAAATCAAAAATATCTTTGAATTCTACACTTCTTCATAGTTACTTATTTATTTTACCCCACCATTTTTATTGCCAACTTTAATGACTAAAATAATATTGGTTTTTTTTTTTTAATCTCAATCGGTCCAATTCAACTTTCTATCATTGCAAACTACCACGACAAATAATAAAGCATAAGGATATATATTATTTTTCCATTGTAATTTCTTATTAATTTATAGGTAAAGTATATACCTATTGAATATACAAACTTTTACATATACACCATTAATTTTTAAATCAAATAATATGAAACATTATTTCTCAAAAGTTGGTTTAGCATATGTGCATATCTAAGAAAAATATATGTTCAAAATCTCTACCTAGAGAATGAAAGCAAAAGTCAAAAGTATAGTTGGAAAAAAAATTTAAGTTTTATTGAGAAAAGTATCTCATGATAAAATATATAAATGATTTATAAGTGAATAAGTGTTGGAAGTAACATAAATTAATTGATTTTATATAAGTGGTTATAACATTTGTTCACTTATAAGTTTATGTGTATAAAGTTTATGAACTTTAATATAATATTAGAGTTGTAAATTTCGACACCCATGGAGAGAGAAAAGGAAAGAGAAAAAAGAAAGGACATAAAAAAAAAAGAAAAATGATATTTTTGTCTTAAGATTTGTTTTATTGTGAAGTATTGAAATGAATATTTATAATATGTTAAATATAAAATTTATTAAAAATATGAAATTTGAATAAAAATTTTATAAAATTTTATGCAAATTCTCAACATAATTTTATGCAACGATGAAGCATGACACAAAAAAAAAAAAAAAATTAAAATCTTTGGCCATTTTAATTGATACTCTTTTAAAACCATAATATTTAAGAAAAGTTAATTATTAAAAATGTTTATAATTTTGACCAGCCATGTATTGTGTTTTTTTTTTTTAAATTATATTTAAATATCGTTATAGAAAAAGAGAAGGAAGAGGGAACTTATTTTTATATATTTAGAATGTGAAAAATAGATGAAGCATTTGTGCAAACATGTTAATATATAGTTTCTAGATTAATTATGAAAGTGGGGATTCACCAGTGAGTTTGGGTTGAAATTTTGGTAAATTAATTTCATGTTCTTTTCTTGATATTTCATAAAAACCTTAATCTCATGTTCTTTAAAGTACAAATTAATATTGCTGACTCGTTTGATGTTACTGGGTATCATTGGGTTTTAGAAAAGTTTAATGTTACTAGGTATCATTGGGTTTTAGAAATTTTATGTAGTTGGGAGATCTGTTCTTTTTCTTTTTAGTATTGAGAAAAGATAATTAATTAAATTTAAATTTAATATATATATATATAAAGAACATGAAAATAAAAAAAATTATATTTTTTACTCATTTCATTCTAAAATAAATATTTTATTTATAAAATACATAAATATTAAGAAATTTTTTTTATACCATTTTAATATTTACTTTCTCCTGACTATTTCTTTTATTATTTTAATATTTTTTTCTAATTAAATATAATTATTTTTTTATTTTTTAAAAGATATTTTCAAATTTATATTAATTATATAAGGCAAAATATATGAGGATATCATTAAAATGTTAAACCAAAATATAATTTAAATTAGAAAATTAAATAATTAAATTGAAATATATCAAAAAAAAATTAAAATTTTTATTTGAGATGGAGAGAATAATATTTTTCAAATATAAAAATTGTTAAAATATGAAATTTGAATGAAAATTTTATAATTAATTTGGACGGTAAGAATTTTGATCAAATTCTATTTATTTTTTAAATTTATTATTTTCAACATTTCTTATATTATTTAAACACAAATTTATAAATTTATAAATTTTAAATAATAAATCTAAAATATAATATTTAAAATCTGAATTTCAAATTTAAATATCCAATCAATTGCATGCTTATGGAATTCATTAGTTTCATACATATAAATAAAATATAATAATGAATAATGATTATAATAATAATAATAAAATGCATGAATGAGCCTCGGGCGATCCCTGCTCTCCAGCTTACACGGCGGGAAACTGATAATTTTGGGGGAAACCCCTCCCTCCAAAAAAAAAAAAAAAATCCAATCCCAATTCCAAAATCCTTTCTTTTTTTCTTTCTCAACTTCTAAGCCCTAATTCTCGAAACCCCAAACCAAGAGGAAAATAAAATCCCCTAAAATTTCCTTTTCTAGATCAGTGACATCAACAGTGAGAGCGAGAGAGAGCAAAAGAAGCCACCAACTCTTTTGCTCTCTCACCACAAAGAATCCCCCATTTCCCATGGCATTACTTCATAAACGAAAAGACCACCACAAAATCCAACGGCCACCGCTTGGCCGTGACTTCGACGACGACGAAGATATCAACGTCGATACCCACACTGACGCTCCTATTCGATACTTATCGCTCGATCGTGTATACTCTGCTGCATCGCTTTGCGTTAGTGCTAGTGGATCCTCTAACGTTATGTCTAAGAAGGTTAAAGCTCGGAAACTTCTTGTTCATGATGATCCTTGTCTTAATAGACCTCCGATCCTCCGTGTTTATTCACGTCGACCTAAAAGACCTCGTCATTCTTCTTCCCCTACGCCGTCTTTTTTTGAGTCGTTGGTTGCACGCACTGCTCAATTAGTGCCCAAAGTTGATGTAAAGACTGAAGTTTGCGAATTTGAGGATGTGATTAATGATGATTTGAAGAGGAAGGAGAAGAAAAGGAGAATTGGGAATAGTGAGTTGGTGAAATTGGGTGTTGATTCTAGCGTTTTGGAAAGTCTTGATCGGCCACGATTGAGGGATTGCCGCAATAATCATAATGTGAATAGTAATAATGGGATTTCACAAAGAAAGAAGCATCGTACTTTACAGAATTCTGATAAGCTTTTGTCTCTGCCGGCTACTACTAAAAGATGGGCCAGGTGGGTTTTTTGTTTTTTGTTTTTATCCAATTTTTGTAGAAAATGATAACTGAGTCTTTCGGTGCTAGGAAAAATTGCACATCTTTTAGCTTTGAGCAAATGCAACTTAGTTGCTTTTACTCTGTAGAGTTTTCTTATTATTTTTTCCCAGAAAAATCTCTACTTATATAATGCTGCATTTTAAATGCTGAATCAATCTATAAAGAATATATAAAAAGTATAGGCTTGCAATTGGGATGAGGGAAGCCAGCATTCAGCTGTGTGTTAATATAGCTATTTTTTTTTTTTTTTACTTTGGTTAACTAATGCAAGAGATTTAGATTTGATATTGTCTTTGTTCTTTTTGTTTCCTTCACTTTCTCCTCAGCCAAAGATGGGCAGTTTCAGTTTATTAATGTGTTTATAATTCCTGAAAATTTTTGTTTCATGGGTGTAAATTTTGACTTGAGTAGGTTGAGTTTCGATGATGTTGATCCGAAGAGGTTCATTGGGTTAACATGCAAGGCAAGCAAATGCTTCACGTCTTTTCAGTCTTGAATTTTAAGCTTAGTGTTATGTCTCCTTATTGAAGACACTTTTTATGCATATTAAACTGGTTATGTGCAGGTTTATTGGCCATTGGATGCTGATTGGTATTCCGGACGTGTTGTTGGGTACACTTCAGAGACTAAGCAACATCATGTGTGGTTCTCATGTCCATTTTTTTTTTGGTCTAAATAAAATTGAATTGATTGGGACGTAAAAGTACATGATGAACACTTCTGTTGATTAGAAATGAAATACGATGCAGGTTGAATATCAGGATGGAGATAAAGAGGATTTGATTCTTTCAAACGAGAAAATAAAATTTTTTATTTCTCGTGAGGAGATGGAGCAGTTGAACTTGACTTTCAGTGTAAAAAGTACAGATGGTGATTTTTATGATTATGATGAGATGCTTGTGTTTGCTGCTGTTTTGGATGACTGCCAAGATCTTGAGCCTGGGGATATTATCTGGGCTAAACTTACTGGTCTGCACTAAATTTATCTGCTTTTATCTTTTTAAGATTTTTCCCCAGTTTATATAAATGCTAATAGAAAACAAAGAATATCTTAAAGATGCTAATTTTGAGAATTCAAAGGCTCTTTAGTATTATAAGATTGTGGTCATTTTCTTTTTGCTATAAATTACTATCTCTTGTACCATGATTGTGAGTTGCTTCTTGATTGTATTTATGATATCCTCACAAGTGTGCTGGTGGTGGTTTTGAGGTCTCATTTTGATAAAATCATGGTTCATACTTCATACATTTGGTGTCAATGGCTGGCAGTACTCTCCTTTTGGTTGGCTAGATAAGAAAGAGGTTGGTACGGACATATGTTACTGATAGTATAGGTGCATTCAGAGATAAAGACTGAGAAATGGAAAAAGGAAAACAAAACCCATAGCTTTCCTGCACATGCTCATTTTAGACTTAAGTGATTGTTTACACCTGCATCAAATTAACAAACTAAAGCCCTTGTACAACTAGTAAACTAATAAACTATCCCACAGGACTTATTGATTTGCCATGGAAATTGATTTTTCTCCTTTTTGGTTTTGCACCAACTATATCTTTTAATTGTTTTAGTGCAGGTCATGCCATGTGGCCAGCAATTGTTGTGGATGAATCACTTATTGGTGATCGTAAAGGCTTGAACAAAACTGCTGGGGAAAGATCAATATTTGTGCAATTTTTTGGTACCCATGATTTTGCAAGGTTTGTGATTGTTTCAAGCATACAGGAGATATGATATGTGTGTTTCAGTTTGTAGGATGTCTTTCTTATAGGTTGATATTGTCTTTATGCTGTGATTTTTCAGAATTAAACCGAAGCGGGTAATCTCATTTCTCAAAGGACTTCTTTCGTCTTTTCACCTTAAGTGCAGGAAACCTCATTTCACACGAAGCTTGGAAGAAGCAAAAATGTAAGCTTATTTACTAGGATTTATTTTATCAAAGTGACATTAGAATATGGTATTGATAGAGAAGTGTGTTCTATTTTCTTATGTAATATGTTTTATTTTCTTATTTAATCTGACAATGTCGTCCCTGGCAATTCTTCTAGCCGTGTAGGGTTCATATTGTGTGCCTTCCTCAATGTCTCATTATAGCATGTTTTAATCGCGTTAAGCTCTTGGTGATTATCATTTTAGTCTTGGCAACTTGCTCTCTTGTTATATTATCCCTGTAAAATACATCTATTAATTGTATATGGATTGGAAATTAAGTTACTTATCAATGAAAGCTTTTGATCGAACCATTTGGACCTATGGCTAGAATTTGTGACTCTTTACCTTAATGCTTGATAACATTCATGTGTTGAAGTTCGTTGGTTGTTGATATCAGACATCTGCAGAATTAGTTTATTTGTGTGGATTTGCCTCACTGTCTATGCCCCTGCAATTGTTAACCTGAAGTTTCTCTGGATTAAAATAATTGTGGATAGCTGTAAACTGCTGTTCTTTTTATTAAAACAGTTGCAATAGTTGACAGTTTGTTCTTGCACCATGGAGTTGCCAATTTCACAACTATTTGGTTTTTTGACCAGGTATCTGAGTGAGCAAAAGCTTCCAAAAAGAATGCTACAGCTGCAAAATAGCATGAATGCTGCTAGTTGTGAGAGTGAAAGCAGTGAGGATGAAGGAACTACAGATTCAGGTGAAGATTTCCTAAAAGATGAAGGTGTACAAAGGATATTGAGGGGCCTTGAAACTTCACCATATGTGATTGGGGATTTGCAAATAATAAGCCTTGGTAATTTTTCAACTACTGGAATTTGCTCCTACCTTATTTAAAGCTAATAATAAGCCTTGTTAATTTTTCAATCATATCTAGTCATTAACCACTTTTTCATGCATTATAATATTATTCAGAAATTAGATTTTAAATGCTCAGCTGTCTGAGATCATGGCAGTTCCTGTACAAACTCCATGCTTCCCATAAATTTTGGGACATAGTAATTATTTGTTCTATTTACTTAGTTGACTGTGACTTGGCATGTTCAAGAAAGATAACTTTTATATGTCTTTCTTTCCATTATTTTGGTTTAACATATATTTAATTGCACCTCTGAGTAATATTACTGCTAACTCTAAATGTATAGAAATTAGTAGTACTTTGATTGGTGGGTATTGAGGCAAGGTAATTTATGCTTAAAGGCAACTAAATGTCTCTTACAGGAAAGATTGTCAAGGACTCAGAATATTTCCAGGATAATAGATTCATCTGGCCCGAAGGATATACTGCCTTGAGGAAGTTTACTTCAATAACAGGTGGTTATCTTTTGAGAGATATTTCAACGAATTTTGTTTTCAGATACACATTTGTAGTTACATAATCTCAATTATTGATTTTTTTTCCTCATTTGCTCTGATAAACTTGGTTTTAGTGGAAGTATAAGATTTTTTCGTTGTGTTTGTGGTTTTCAGATCCAAGCGTTTGTACCACATATAAAATGGAAGTGTTGCGAGATGCTGAGTCCAAGATTCGGCCTCTATTTAGAGTGACATTGGATGATGGAGAGCAGGTTAGCTGCAATGAAATAAACCTAGAATACTACAGATAAAATTTTTACATCGATTATTATGTGAACATTTTGTTCAATTGTCAATTTTCATTTCCTATTTAACTACTTCCATCATATTTGCAATTTTTTGAGGGAATTATCCTATTTGCAATTTGATTTTGTGAACTTTGTTTCATAACCATTCTGCATATGCGAGTACATAATAAAATTTTACTTTCTGGCAAGAGATTGTAACTGAGGAAGCATGAGCTCTGCTTATCTTTTCCTTTTGTTGATATCTTTATATATCTGGCAGTGCTGTTCGATAAAGAATAATAATAGAACCTATGCAATCAAACTCTCAAAATTATGGCATCCTATCATCAATTTTTTAGGTTACACTGTGCTATTTAATGTTCTAATCATTAATTTCATGTAGCTAGAGTGTTTAAATTATGGCTAATCTAAAGGACAATTGAGTTCGTGGTGTTGTGACAGGCAAAATACCTCTCTTTCCGTCTCCCCTTCTGGTTTGGCAAATTATAACAACCACCTGCATTTTCTCTACAGTTGCACTTTGTATTGTAGTTACTGAACCTGCAGTGTCTTTGTGTGTTGTATTGTAAGTAAAGTAATTTGGCTATTCAATTGATCTAGGGGAACAAATTAGATGATTTATTGTAAACTTCTGTCAAAATCCAGGTGACATGGGAGGCTTATTCAAAACTCAAGTTTTTTTGTAGTTTTAATTAACTCAGATGAGCTTTTGGTTTTATGAACTTGTTTGAACTTTGGCATTCTGAAAACTGCAAGGGCACATGGCTTATTCTGTAGGCCAAAGTATTGTTTGGTGGTATGGCCTACTATTTTCTTTGCATCTGTTAAATCTGAATTGTAATTGGTGTTCTATGATATGTGTTACTGCTCAATTTACTACTAAGGATTGTAGTTGCTGAACACATATTCATTCTTGAAAATCACACTTTACAGATAAAAGGATCCACTCCATCTGCTTGCTGGGATAAAATATACAGAAGAACAAGGAAATTGCAAGATAGTACTTCCAATGGTTTTAATGCTGAAGTTGGAGTTGAAAGATTCTATGAATCTGGTTCTGACATGTTTGGTTTCTCTAATCCTGAAGTTATGAAACTTATAAAGGTGTGATGTTTAATATCTCTTATCATGACCTCAGAAAAATTGCATTTAGTTCAACTCGATGTTAATTTTCATCTTCTACTAGTATATGTTGAAACCTTTTATGAATCTCTCAATTTTCATAAATATGTGTTGACTTTGTAACTGTTCCTGATGTAGCAAAATGTTTTCTCTTTGCTTAACTTTGTTTGATCATTTCTTTTTCATATTCTTAAAGTAGTGTTGCTATGAATTTTAAAATTTCAAATAGGTCAGTAAGTGGATAATATTTGGAATTTATTTCCTTACTCTAAGTTGGTTCAAGTTTTTCATGTTATTAGAGATGCTTTTTATCACAAGCATATTTGGGAGTATTAAGTGATGGCTCACCTTCAAATTATCAATTAACAGTAATGTGGATGATAAAAATGCAAATTGATGAGCTGCTGTAAATCATGTAGAGAAAACAGTTGACTTTAGCAAACAGTGAAATAGTGTACCAAAAGAATACAGGAAGTAGAAAGAAAGAAAAATGAAGTGTTAAAATGGGGAATCCATAAATCATGGCTTCTTGGTGTTTCATTGACACAATTGCAGAATTGCTACATCAAATATGCTGCATCTAAATGTGAATTCATATTTTCAGGATGTTTTTACTGCAAGTCATTGAATGTGTTTTATAATGAGAGCATTGGAGACATTCCAAAATGAATCTTTGCTGTTTGCTAGGTGTATATAATGTGGTTGTGGAGATCTTTTGATCTTGTTGTGTGGTTTCATGAATCTCTTCTCAGAAAATGCCCTGCACTTTGGTTGTATGCCTATAATATTTTACGATGGTACTGACAGGGATTATCAAAATCCAGAATTTCTTCCAACATGTCTTTGTGCAAGTCCACCTCTGAAAGATATCAGGACTTACCTGTTGGTTATAGACCGGTCCGCGTTGACTGGAAAGACCTTGACAAGTGCAGTGTCTGCCATATGGATGAGGTAAAGGCTAATTTTCTCAATCTCTTTTAGCACTGTTTTTCAACACATTTATTTGTTACTTGAACCCTCTCCCCCATTCAAGACAGAAAAGGGAAAAAAGGAACTCTATCTGAAGAGTTTTATGCTCCTGTATTATATCAAATGACATATATTTTTCTGTTTTTTGCTTTGTTCAAATCTCTATCTTCAGTTCATATTTAAAATACTGAGTTTCTTCCTCTTGTCAAACTATGATTTTGATGTTTTTGTTCTAATTGTGGATATGTATGTGCTTTTAGGAATATGAAAACAATCTCTTCCTGCAGTGCGATAAATGCCGAATGATGGTAAAGATTCCTATACCACCTTTTCTACAGTTCCATGTGATATCCGTTATGGTTTGTACAACTTCAGCAGCTTTAATGGATTTTAAATTTTAATTACTTTTTCATTTTTGTTTTCTTTTGGTCAAATATGTTTCTCATTTAACATTATTGTTATCCAAATCTTGCTCTTTTCCATATTGGAGTTAAATGATATTTTATTCGTTGATTACATATCTTTCAGTAGAATCTTCTGGTCTTTTCATCAGTTTCATTAGCAGTAGTGTTCACTCAGGTCCATGCCAGATGCTATGGAGAATTAGAACCTGTAGATGGTGTTCTATGGTTGTGCAACTTATGCCGTCCTGGAGCTCCTGAATCCCCACCTCCCTGCTGCCTTTGTCCTGTTATAGGTATGCTAATGCTACAGTTCCTCTTTTTCTATGAATGAGTGGATGATATACATGCTGAATCTGTAATTTGACTCTCTTAGGTGGTGCTATGAAGCCTACAATGGATGGGCGCTGGGCTCATCTGGCTTGTGCCATTTGGATACCTGGTTCGTGACTATAGCCAGATTTGATTGTTCCTCTATTATATTATGTTTTGTTGACTGAACTTATGGTACAGAAACTTGCTTGGCTGATGTCAAGAGAATGGAGCCTATTGATGGCTTGAATAGGATCAACAAGGTATATCTGTTTTTTATGTTTTCCTTTCCTGGTACTATGCATTCCTTGCTGGAGTAATTATTTGTTTTATCTTTTCTCCAAAGAATCTGGGGTTCAGAATAACTTTAGTTGCATTCTTCAACTTTTAATATGGACTTTTCTTTTCCTTCCAATCTTATTTTGTATTTAAACAGGATCGTTGGAAGCTCTTATGTAGCATTTGCGGTGTAGCTTATGGAGCGTCCATCCAAGTAAGCTCATAACTATTCTAATGAGTATGCCTGCTGGTTTGATATTCCTTATAGCAGTTTTTGCACGGTCGCTTTTGCATTCTTGTCATATTATTTTGTGTTTATAAAATTAAGTTGATTGCAAGTTCTCACATAGTCTGACATAATTTAAAGCCTTTAATATATAATGTCAGAATAGTTCAGTAGCTCAACTGCTTGTGTGTCTTTTTGTTCACGTATTATTTTGTATTCATTGTCGTGGGGTGCTATTGACTTTTCATGTGGCTGTATTATTTTACTAATGAAAGATATTAAAGGAATAAAGAAATTAGGAAGGATAGTGAAGGAAAAAAAAAACAAGTAAAAGAAATGTGCGTGCTTTAGTAGTGACTCATTCAAAAAATTTATGTACTTTATAACTGATTCAATTGGGTATAAAACTCAATTTAACTAAATTCCACCTATAAAGGCCTTTGCTTAACCTTTTCCTTATTTGTGTTTTTGTTATTAGTTAGATATTGGTGATCATATCATCTTAGGCTTAGAAGATGTAAGTAAGGCCTTATAGTTGCTTTCTATTCACCTTGTTTTTTGCTCCCAAGCCCCTTAAGTTATAATATGTTGCTATATGATTATGGGTGTTGCATTTGTTTCTTGGAAGATGTTTGGGGTAACCAATAACCATTTCTTCTCTCTTTCATTGTTTTTATAGAATTTCTACTTTGCATTATACCGATGTTTCCCAATTTCATGCTCGTGGTATCCTTTCTAGGAAGTGACAAAATTGTCTTTGTAGCTTGTTCTGTTCAATTGTCTCTTAGTGTAGATAGAAGGATTTGGTCCTTGGATTCTTTTTGAAATATTTGTTGTAGCCAAGAACTATTTTTTATCTCTATCCTTGTCTTCATAGAATTTCTGCTTTGCATTATACCCATGTTTCCCAATTTCACGCTCATGGTATCCTTTCTTGGAATTTTAACTTCTTTAGAAGTGACAGGGAAATGATAAAATTGTTTTTGCAGCTTGTTCTGTTTAATTCTCTTAGTGTAGACAGAAGGATTTGGTCCTTGGATTCTTTTGGAAAATTTTCTTGTACATCTTCTATTCTCACCTTATTTGCCCTTCTCAAACTATTCATTTTGAAAGTTGCAATAAAATATTGGAGGCTAAAGTGCCACTCAAAGTAAGAGCTTTCGTTTGGTTTCTGTTCTTGAAAAGGTGAATCCAAAGATCTTTTGCAGAAAAGAAGGCTATTAAGATTTTTTATCTTCTAATTGTTGTGTTGTGTGTTATAAGCGTGGTTGGACTCGTCACCTATTTTTGCATTGTGAAGTGAGACTTGTATACTCCATTGGTGGAGTGCTGAGATTTTTGTTAGATGCTCTTTAGTTATTTTTGTATTTGGAGGGAATTGTACTTCAAATTTCTGTCAAAGACCTTGCTGTTCCATCAAGTCTGTTTGTGGGATTAGGTAGAATATTAGCTTGCTTGTAAGTTAAGAAAACCTAAGTATGGGTTAGTAATAATATGCATATACATAAGGTTTGGCTGATGTATAGGGCTTTGTTAAGGCCATTTTTTTTACTCTCATGTATTTAAGAGTTATTGCAACCAATGAAGTCTGCCCCATTTGAAGGTTCAAATTCCATAAACTATTTCTCTATTTTCTCAGCCTGCCCTTTGAAGGTTCATTTATAGAACCTGTGATTGTCGTTCCTGACTGTGTGTTTGTGTTTGTGAGTGTTCTCTACCCTCATATTTTTCGACATCCATTGTGGGACTCATTCTCACCGATTCTTGTTGCTAGACACTTTTAATTCCTTAGCATTACACCTAGGTTGAATTGCTTTCCTCAATCAAAGAAGTATGATTGCCCAAAGTTGTCTCAGATGTGAAAATCTGTTGAAAAGTAAAGCATTGTAATATATAGATTTACACTAAATCTTAGCCAGGTTTTAAATGATGAAATAGGTCATGGTGTTGGAGAATTGGACTAAATTGGATAGAATCAGTTGCCGCTACCATAAGTTTTTTTTACCACATTAACAAATCTTATTTTATTCTTAAATTTAAATTTATATAAATAAACTCAAAAACGTAAACCTAAATTTTTGAAAACAAATTGACATTAACATTGTACATCCAAACAAATTACTCATGTAGCATAATGATCTTATAGATCTTACACTTCTATATAGTTGAAATTTCTGAAAAAATTAAATAGTAAATAGAAAGTACAAAAGATTGAAGAAAACTATTTTGTCAAAATCTTTTCTTATGCAAGCTTTGTGATTGAAAATTTGGATTAAATGTTAATAATTTTGGTACCAATATAAGCCATATAAGGTTAGTGATTAAAAAAAAGGGGAGGGAGAGTGTTTAAATGAGAAAAGACAGGAGTATTGGATAAAAGGGCTGCTAACGAACTTTAAATAAATGGTACAATGGTCTTTACAGCTGTTGCACAATTTGGTGCACATGTTGTTACAGAAGTTACACTTAGTTATGTGCATGTTGACAGTGTTTCACTGTGATGTGAAAATCTCAATAACAACATAGAGAAATTTGAATTTAAAGGTGAAAATCCTGTTATGTAATATTTTTGACATTTGGCATCATCCTTTTAGCAACTTGAACGCCTAATCCTAATGGGATCTGAAGTCCAAATTGCAAAACTCAGAATAAACATATTAAACAATTAAATTCTACTTTCTGCACATCATGTGACCAGAAGTCATTGCTGCAAAGATGATTGGAAGCATAAGAAATGCCAGCCTTGCTCTTCTCAGTGAATATCAACTACAAGTTACCTGAAAGTCCTGGTTGAGAAGACGGGGTTGCTATTTAGCTTTTTGCTTAATGGAGTGTATATGAAATGCACGCTGTTGGAGTTATGTTGTTCAAAGTAGACATTATTGTTCGCATTGCACTCCTTCGGTATACTTCTATTTCAAATGAATATGACCAAAGAGTGACTGTTACATACATTAGCATTTTCTATTTCTTGGTTATACATTTGTGTCTTCTCATCTTTGTTTATTGTTTTCCCCATGCTAATTGTAGCCCTTTTCAATTGCTCCTTGTCTACAGTGTTCGAATAATTCATGTCGGGTGGCGTATCATCCGCTCTGTGCAAGAGCAGCTGGCCTTTGTGTTGAGGTATTCTTTCTCCTTTGTTAAATGCATTCGGAGTTACTGTAGGTCAAAATATATTTCAATCACCATTTGTTGGCGACGTTGCTTGTTGATACTTTTGCTTATTTGTTTCTGCATTTTTGTGCAGCTTGAGGATGAGGACAGACTCCATCTCCTCGCTATAGATGATGATGAAGAGGATCAGTGCATTCGCCTACTTTCCTTCTGCAAGAAGCACAAACAACCATCTAATGAGCGTCAAGTCACAGAAGAGCGGATTGGTCGAATTACTCATCGATGTTCTGACTATATCCCTCCATGTAATCTGTCTGGCTGTGCTCGCAGTGGTATGGTACTCCATATTCTTGTGTTGTTGTATTTATAATAGTATTGCTACTGATCAGTTTGCAGAATATAATTTCATGCCCTCTCTCTCTGGTGTGTGTTCAATTTATATGCTGTTCCAGCTATGAGTCTCAGTCTATTTATTTTGCTTTACCTGATAAACTGTTAGTTTCATAGAGTCATTTCATCGATGCTTAAAAATTTCGTTGATTTCTTGTTATATGGTTACCCTCTTAGTTTGTTGAATCCACATGACCAAAAGGGTGATGTTGTTTGGTTCAAATCTTTCTTATTATTGTGGTAGAACCTTACAATTATTTTGGAAGAAGAGGGAGGAAGGAACCTGAAGCACTTGCTGCTGCATCCTTGAAACGCTTGTTTGTTGAGAACCAACCTTACTTGGTTGGTGGTTACTGTCAACATCAATCATCAGGCAGTACACTACCTTCAAATGGAGTTGCGGGCTCTAGATTCTCCTCTAGCCTTCAAAGGATGAAAGCTTCTCAGCTTGATGCTCCTACCAACATTCTCTCAGTGGCTGAAAAATATAAATACATGAGGCAGACCTTCCGAAAGAGATTAGCTTTTGGTAAGTGAGCTGTTTTCATTTCATAAGTGATTCTTACAAGTGTTAATGACTTGATGACATTGATATTATGCACCCGTGCTGATTTTGAATTCCTGAACTATATTTCTTTCTTTTGCTTTTGCTTCATATAACTTTTTAGCACAAAATTTGCTTTTTAAGCACTAGTAGGTTAAAGGTTTAAAGTTGGATAATTAGCACCAGTGATCACTAAATTTTTATCCTTTTTCTATTGTGATCACTAACTGGAAAAAAGATACCAACTGATCACTATGCTTTGAAAATTGGTTCACCGAATTATGCCTTGTCAGATTTTTTTGCTGGATCGGAGCATATGATAGCCACGTTAGCATAGTATGCTGAATTGGATGGACACGTCATGTCCATGTAAGTACCACGTGTAATGGGGTAAATAGCACAACTGCTCACTGAACTTTCACTGTTTTTTTATTTTGATCACTAATCTTTCACCGTTTTTCTGTTTTGACCACTAAACTTTCTATTTTTTACTTAAGAATTTATATCTTTGTTTAAACCATTTTCAAAATACAGCAAAACACCCATTTAATTATAAAAAAAAAATTGTTTTATTTTTAATATTAATTTAAGTATAACTAAAATTATATGGATTAAAATACACAGATGATTAATAAATATCTTGCATATATTTGTCCATGTAAAATCCTCCATAATCATGATTTAAATTACAATGCAAATCAATTAATTAGATCTAAAATACCATCAGATTTTAGATTAATCTATAAAACTGTAATTGAATTGCTTTTAGATTAGAGGAAAAAATTGAATCTCCATCTTTTTTTCATAACAAATACACTAAAAGAACTAAGAAAAGATTGCGTCATCGTCAAACACGCGAGGCAATGGCGGGAGTATCCATAGCGGCAGCAGATGAGGTAGCGCAGTCGAGAAAAGAGAGGAATCCAACATTGCCAGGCTCTTGGTCGTTTAGGAACGTATTCTCGGGCACTCTAAATGTACTGTGTGCACATACGATAGCCAATTCAACCATCAAAGCAGAGATCAAAAGCGATCCAATGCCAGGAACATATCCTCAGACACTCTAAACGCACTGTGTGCACACACGATAGCCAATCCTTAGGCTCTAGTTCCATAATCACATATGCCAGAAGGAGCATAATTCTTAATTTTGTCTTTTGACTTGGTCTTTCAGGTTACTTCAGTTCTATTTTTCCACTTATATATTCTGACATATTCTTAAGTTCTTGCTTTGAATGG
The DNA here is from genome assembly GCA_948193065.1 of Aleurites moluccanus. Taxonomy (NCBI): domain Eukaryota; kingdom Viridiplantae; phylum Streptophyta; class Magnoliopsida; order Malpighiales; family Euphorbiaceae; genus Aleurites; species Aleurites moluccanus. The sequence continues at coordinate 29,093 of CANXYC010172275.1, forward strand.
CATGGGCTATATGTACTTCTAGATGAGCATGCATGCACATTCTCCTGTAGAGACACAAATTTGCACCTTCATATGTATGCATATTTCAAGAAGAATAAAAATTTGGCTACCTTTTTTTTTTGTTTCCCCGTTCTATCTTATAATGGGTATTCAAATTTATATCCATATTCCTTTTTCATGGATCATTTGGAACTCTACATGGTCATTTGGTTTCTTCTATCTGATCATTTGAAACATCTTTGGGTGTAGGCAAGTCAGGAATTCATGGATTTGGCATTTTTGCAAAGCATCCTCATAGGGCAGGAGACATGGTAAATTAATTTGCTAATTAAATATGATATGTTTCATATCAGAAGAGCATTTCGTGTTGAGCTTTTATGGATTTTATGATATGCAGGTAATCGAATACACTGGTGAACTTGTTAGGCCACCCATTGCTGACAGGAGGGAACACTTCATATACAATTCATTGGTGGTATGTTTCTCTTTCAGACGATATCCTTGGTGTTCCTCTTGGCATGTATGCATGTGTGGTGTGATCAAGCATAAACTTTGCAATTACTTCTAAAAGGTTGAGTTAAGGGTTAAAAAGTTGTTAGACATAAAAAAAAATGTCTCAATTATTTTTTAAATGCAGGGTGCTGGGACTTACATGTTTCGCATTGATGATGAGCGAGTCATTGATGCCACAAGGGCAGGAAGCATTGCTCATCTGATTAATCATTCATGCGAGGTTTCTCTTCTATTTCTGCTTTTCTTATTATTGGAATAAATGTAATAGAAGTTTTTATTTTAGTTTGCTTAATTTAATAACTGATATTTTCCTTTTTAACCTGTCTGTATTACTTGAAGACGAATGTTCATGCAGACAATATTCTTTTGATTCCTTTTCTTAATTTTTTTCCTGAGGGTTCATTACCTCAACTGTTAAAGAGTACTCATTTTACTTTTGTTTTGGTGCAGCCCAATTGCTATTCGAGAGTAATAAGTGTAAATGGTGATGAACATATAATTATATTTGCCAAGAGAGATATTAAAAGATGGGAAGAACTCACATATGATTACAGGTTCTCCTTAAGCCCTCTGTATGCAGATTCCTCTTCTAGGTTTTCTTTTGATGCTTATTTTATTCATTTCAGGTTTTTCTCTATTGATGAACAACTAGCATGTTATTGTGGCTTCCCAAGATGCCGTGGTGTGGTGAATGATATTGAAGCAGAGGAGCAAGTGGCAAAGCTCTATGCCCCTCGCAGTGAATTGATTGACTGGAAAGGAGAATAAAAGTGTAAGCATAAATTATTTCCGTTTTTATCCTTTTCTTTTTTTTTGGGTTCATATATTAAACGCACTCTGCAATAAATTGGCAAATCATTTGTTTTCTGCTATTGTTACAAATTGATTAATCTCAGGCTGAACCTACATTAGGAAACATTTAATCAAATCAGAGTCAGGTATTCTCCTAACAAAAGAAAAGAGAAAGTATAAGTTGTATCTTCAACTATGCCAAAGCAAAAATGCCATAATCAGATGTTACTTACGAAAACAATTCTTTTGACAACTTGCTAATTTTCCTTCTCAGGATTAGCCATGAACTGGCTAACCATGCTAATTGCATGGGATAAATTTTTTCTAATACGCACCATTGCATGCATCAAGCACCAAATTACATTGGCACGAGGAACCTTTGATATAAACACCTTGTCATCAGTTTCAGGACACTGCCTAAGCTGACAACTTGAGTGATTTTCCATGGTATAGAAACTCAAAAGTAATTTGTAAATTTCACCTCTCCTCATGAACCACCCCCTAAGCATTTATTATACAATATCTTTTCTGAATGAGGCACAATCTTAATTGGTTTGCTTGTGCATTGTAGTGACTTGTTACCTCTTCTAAATTTCTATGAAGCAATAAAAGGATTTCAAATATTAAAAAAAACTTAAAATAAGCTAGCTATTTATTGATGTGAGAATTGCATATGATACTTTTTGGGAAATTGATGATTGTGTGTGGTTTTCATTAAGAATGATTTTCAGGAATTCATTACCAAAGTTACAATTAATCGTAGTCGGAGGACTGGTTTGAAGTTTGTGGGTGTTAGGGAAGCCTTCATTAGAGGGTTAGAGTTTGATGCTGGAGCTGTTATCAAGGATCCTAGATTGATTATAGATGAGAGTGATTTCTTCTTCATTTGGAGAGGTTGTTTCTTGGCTGGAGGAAAGTAATCAAAGATAGAGGGATATGTTGAAGGAGTGATAATAGCCGTTTTTTAGGATGCTAGGGTATTGATAAGAAAGAGTACTCCAAAGGGTTTGAGATATGTTATTAGGAATCCTTGGTTGATTGTTGATGAGTTTCTTGTTTTCATATGGATCTTTATTTTGATTTGGTTATTATGCTCATAGTTGAAGGTTTTGGATTGGTATCTTATATTTAAGAGCATCATTGGTTGAAAGAACCTTTTGGGGAAGAAGGTGAAAAGGAAGTTTTTTGACATGGACAAAGATAAAAGGTTAATTGTTTTCCAATAATTGGTGAGATATTTTATGAATTATGCTAATGTTTTTTTAAGAAAAGCATGAACTTTGTCTTCATTACTCTTGTTTCTAAACGAGCCACTATAGGCTTGCTTCACCCTATCTCCTGTAAGCTCAAGAGGCTTAATCTCAGAAGAATTCTTCATGGTGAAAATTTTAAACTGGCCTGAGGGCACAGTGTACAAGTTATTGAATGAGGTCTGATTATTAAGGGACACTTTTTCTTCCAGAGTGCTGTAGTTGCTGCAAGGTAAATTTTTACTGTTGCTATTGTAGCTATTTAAGATTTTGTTGGTGCTAAGAGGACAGATGGGTTGTTGGTTTTTAGGTTGGATTTTAGGAAATCTTATGATCTAGTGCATTACCTTGATATTTATGGGTTTATCTTTCCTTGTATTCTTTTTTATATGCATTGGTTAAATGCCGTGAGAGGATGGTCTTTTGTCTCCCTTTGTATGCTCTTACAGTGGTAGTCTTGCATTGATTGTGAGTAGGATTATTAAAGGGGTGTTTGGATGGACGATTGACAATTGTTGATTTGAGATAAAAGTATTTTTTTTTCTGTTGGCGAAAGCTCTAATCGGCAATTGCAACTCCTACCTGCTATCAGAGTTTGCCGATTTGAAGAAGACAAATCAACAATTGGTTTTTATCTAAACACTCAATAATTTCCCAATCGCCGACGCATATATTTTTAAACGACAATTGAGTTTTGTAGTTGGGCATCTAAATATCTCCTAAGTAGTATTTATTATGTGATTATACTTGTAGTGGTAATTAAAATTCTCTTGCCTTTTGGGATCCTATTGTTGTGAGGTTCTTTTAAATATTTGATGAGTGCAAAGTTGCCTTCCTTTTCTCTTAGATGTGCTTATTGAAACTTGTCTGTGTTCTGCTTTTTGACCTTGTCTTTGCCTGGGATTCTATGATGTTGATTGCTGAGATTAAGAAGTTCACGAGGGATGTTCTCAAGGGTGGGAGACTTTAAGAGGTCATTTGATCACCTAGGAGGCAGTTTATAATCCCAAATCTGATGTTGTGAGAGGGCTTTTGGCTTTTGATTATTTGCTGTCCAAAACCATTGCTCTAATGGGAAGTTCCTTTGGAGCTAGATTCCTTGGAAGTATAAATTTGCTTGGAGTAAATATGCCTTGTATCAAAGTGGTTGGCTTGGTAAGCTCCCGAGATAGTGCCATTCATGGAAGCACTTCTAAGATTATTACATCATTATAGAGTTTAGTAATGCTTCTTTAATTTGTTTTTTACAAGCATCTTTGGCAGGGGATAATTCATTTGTTACATGGAAGCACTTCAAAGATTATTACATCATTATAGAGTTTAGTAATGCTTCTTGAATTTGTTTTTTACAAGGATCTTTGGCAGGGGATATTTCATTTGTTATTGCCTGCTCATTTTTATTTTTATTTTTTTTCTCTACGCAATGCTGAATTTCTTGTCTTATAAGGTCTATCTGGTAAGTGACATTATCTAACCCTGCATGTGGATGGAGGGATATGAAATTGTGAGATTTGAATTTGCCATAAATTTTCTTTAATTTATTAGATTCATGAATCTGAGGAGAATATCTTATTTGAGTGTGGATTTCTGTTGGATTTTTTAGGGCAGAAAGCACTCACAAACACAGCACAACACGCACACACAGACAGAGACAAAAGACATCAGATTCTGTAAATGAACCTCTCAGGTTTTTTCTTTTTTGGCACTAACTCTTGAATATGTAAGAGTTTACTTATTTAAGCACAAAAGCATGGCCATAACACAACCCCATACGTCAGGCATACATTACTTTTAACCATACTTACCTACACTTAGCTTTTTTCTAACTTACAAGTAAGCTAACTTTCGACTTAACACTGCTAACATACCTGCTAGAACAGCAAGGTCTTTGATAAAAATTTGAAGTACAATTTTCCTCCAAAATACAAAATAACTAAAGAGTGTCAAACAAAAATCTCAGCATTTCAACAATTTCAAATAGAGTGTAAAAGATGTAGTTTTAAGTTCACTTGAAATGCGTTCTCAACCATATTTAAGTTTTAAGAATTGAATAATTTTCATTCTTGCAATTTAAATTTTGAACTAAAAATCATTCCAGATATCTCATTTTAAATCATGACATCAAAATAGCATAATATAATTTACTTTGGTTGTCACTTACCCACAAATTTGTGATTTCGGTTTAGTTTAGTTGAGTTGAATGCAAATATTTGGTTGATATCAATTACCAAATATTGTGAAAGCCTTCTCTACATCTCAAATCTCAAAATCTTTTAAGATACTGACATACTAGAAAAGAAAATTAGTATAAACTGGGTTTTGGTCAATGGAAGTCCAGAAGGTAAGGCATGTAGTTAAGGAATTCTTTCAATCATTGGTAGCTGGCTTTCCCTCATGGCCTCATGACTGTGGGCCACAATACTACCACCTTCACTTTTTCCTTGTAGCTCATTCTATAATCTATTAATACTATATTTATCAGTACTACATTTAGAGTTCGCTTCCGCTTAAATGTAGCTTGTGTTCGTCTAATTCAAGGTTTTTTTCACTTCAATATATCTTTTTTTTTTTTACACCACTCAACCGCTTCATCTTGTTAAATATTATTGTTTGTACAGAGCTCTCCTGCACATTTTACTGATAATTCTTCCCATTTTCCTTTGTGCAGAAATCTCAAAGACTGATTGTTTCCTCTCCACAATCTTCTCATCGTTGCATGCCATTTTGTCAAGACTAATGGATTGTGGAGCTCTTGTTTTTGTCATCCCATCTTTTACCATTTTCTCATTATCTTATTGCCATAATGCAACACAAATTCAGCTTCTTTTCTTCCAGCTGGTTCCTTTCCTTGGTCTGAGCATAACATTAGAAAGAAGCAAATGAAAACAACTTACTAATTAAAGTCTTACTAATTCATTGAACACTTCATTCATTTTACTTGTAGCTCAATCCATCACTTTGTAATTCTGTGTATCATGATATTTATCTATAAAGCCTTTATCAAAGCATTTTCAATTTTGCAAATGAAGAATCAGTCTTCAAAGCATCATATCCTTTTTTTGTTTTCTTCAATGGTCTCTTGAAAATTTATTTTGGAAACCTTTTTTTTTGTTAAAATGAAAGTTTTAAATGTTACATACACGAATTACTGTTGGTGTGTTTAAAAGAGTTTTGTTAGTTTCAGTAATCACCATCCCCAATTATGGGCCAAAGTTCCTATTTTCACTTGCCACTCTATTCATGAAACTTTTTGTTTAACTTAATTATGTTATCTAGTGCTAATTTCAAATACTCTATTCATTTTTTAATTCTTTTTCTTTGATAATTTTTAAATTTTACGTCGGTCACTTGGAAACAAGCTTGACAAATATGAGTTTTGAATATATCAAGTACTCAATTTTGGGTGAATACATCAAGTACTCGATTTTGGATATAAAATGTTCTATAACCAATAATTTTTTTTTGTCAATTTGATATTGATTGCAAAAGTGAATCTAGTCAGTAGATGTTACGGTGAAACTGATAAAATTATAAGGATTAGTAAAAATTAATAATTCTTGTGAAGGTTATTTATTTTTTATTTTTGAGTTATGCACAAATTTTAGGGTAAATTGTAAAATCCTTTTTGGTATTAAGCGCTTGTTTAGTATAAATGTATTCCTTAAATTTATTACATATCCGCACTTATCATGTTTGGTACACAAAATTTATTTAGAATTCTAAATTTTCAATTGTATAGAATATTTTATACTCTAAGTCAATTCTATCAATCTAATGAATTCTAAACTAATAACGGTACAAGCTATTAAAGTTACAAAAAAAATATACTAGTAATGCTACAAATTTATAATGAATTCTATTTGACACAAGCTTTCATGCATGGGAATTCTTACAAATGAGCTTTTCTTATGAAATTCATGGCATAATAAAATCAATTCATGTTCACTTATTCCAAATACAATGAAAGCAAAATACACTTGAGTTCTTTCAAAGTTGCATTGAATGGTACTTTGAGTTTAAAAGAATTTGCATTTTAGTTATCACATTATCCTTTAGTCCCTTATTGTTTGAGTAAACTTGCTTTTTAGTCTCTCTCCAAGTGAACTTTTGGGGATTAAAAAGTTTTATTTGAAAAGTCAAAATTAAAATGTTGTTTGAAGTTAAGAACATAGTGACTAAAGTGTATGATAGTTTATCAAGTTTTAGGACAATCTAATTTTAGAAAAGAGAGGATTCATATGTATACTTCGACTTTTTTACAATTTATGTTAAAAAATTAGAAAAAAATAAAAATTTTCCTCCACTATTTTTGCTTATCATTTGTAGAGCCCATTAGTTGCAATTTTTTTCTTGCTCCATCAATTCCCCTTCCTCTCTTCTATCTCCCTTAATTTGATTAGGTAATTTTTTTCTAGTGATTGGTGGACTCTTAGAAAATTGTTGTAGATAGATTTTGCTTGGAGAACTCCTGTGAGCGAAAAAATGGGGGTAGTTCTTTTTAGCGGATGATGTTCATCATGGGTTTGATGAGGGCATGCTTATTTCTCTTGTAATTATATGGTGGTCTATCTTGGTTTGCTAAAAGCATAGGTTTTCTAAAATAATTATTTGATGTGAAACCATAAAGCTAAGTGGAAGTTCGATTAGAAGTTCATTTAGAATGGTAAGATGTGAGTTGCAGCTTGTATGGTAAATAGGTTGGTCTTTCTTGGTGCGTCTTTTAAGTTGAATTTTTTGTAGAAGGAAGAGAAAAATATAGTAGGGAAGGTTTTGTCTGTCATAATTCAAATTATTGGACTCATAAGGATTCCTTTAAAAATGTTCATGTTTATGTGGCTCAATCTATTTGGCATTAAATTTTCCTCTTGGTATTAGCTTTGAGGGAAAGGCAACGGTAATGGCAAAGCTATATTCTAGTAGATGACCTATTATTGGAATGAAAATCAAAGTTTTTTAAAAAATGACAAGTTGAAGTTACATTATCCTATTGAAAATAAGTGTAAAGTTTGGCGACACTGATGTAATTTACCTATTGAAGTGACTTGTGAAAAATTTGGTTAATTTCAAAATTTAGTTGTGGGTTAGCTAATGTTTTATTTTCTTACTTAGCTAAGTTGTTATTAAGGTCATTTCTTCTGTAAATAAACTTCTCGTTTTCCCATGATTAATTGTATTGGATATAAGGGTGTTAATGAGTCAAACTCACTAGTGAGTGAATCACAAATTAACTTACTAGAAGAGGATATTTTTTTTTTCTTAATACAACATTCTATCTTTAAGGTCATGTTAACATTTTGACCACTAGATTTTGGTGAATGACCTCATTGGAATGAAAATCAAAGTTTAAAGACTTAAAAAAAAAAAAAATTGCCTAAGACGAACTTGAGTAGCAAGTTGAGTTTGACTATTACAATGCTCAATTTGAGCAATATAATAGCTTAATCGAGTCGGAATGTTGTTGAAATCATTAATTGTTGAAATGTGAAACTAATGTATAAGTTGAATTTAATGAAACTAATATGTAAGTTGTGAATTTAATGAAGTTCAAGTTAGTACTGATGAAGAAAATCACTAGATTCACATGTCTAATTTTGTAGGCAAGGACCCAAAAAAAAAAGGTTTTGTATCTTAACTTACCCTCTTACAGGGAAGCTGATTATGATGAAATTTATCTTGTATTGAAATTTAGTTGAATATTATAGTGGGAGACAGTGTATGAGATTCAAATTATAAACCTTTTGGTCAAGGAAGTTTTAATATTATATTACTTAATTTACAAGTTCAAGCTCGTAGATGAGGGTCTAAGATTACATTTTATATATTTACAAGTTGCAATGGTGGTGTTTAGAGAGATGGAGTTGTGTTGGTGGCAGTTAGATGATAGTCATGACATTGGTGTACTTATACCAATCCTATCCAATTTTAGTGGTTTTTAATAATTTGGGTTGATTGTGAGTTGACAACAATATACATGAATGTATGTGAAATTGTGTCGTTTCATTATATATTTGGGTTAAAAACATAGGTTATTCCTGAACTTAACATTTGTTTCAGGATTGTTCCTAAACTTTAAAGCAGAACTGTTCTTGAACTTTGATTTCAGGTTAGTATTGTCCCTATTAAAGTTTAACAAAAAGTTTTATTTGGATATTTCTCCCTAAAACTTTTGGTAATCTCAATTTTTCTCCCCAAAACTTTGGAAGATTTATTTTATGATCCATATTCAAATAATTTATATATGAAATTTTTAGAGGGAACTAGCTAGTTCCTGAAATAATATATAATAGTGTGAAATACTTTTCAATTAGAGAAAAGAAGAGACCATCAGATACAGTGAGAATATATTTAGGTTTGTGGCAGAATTATAGATAAGGATGAAGAACTTAGAATTGATTCTATGTTTAAAAATGCTCCACTTACTGATCAAATAGCCAATGAGTATGTTACTGTATCAGACATATTAGATTTCTTAGAAAGTCAATATCTTATAGTTACAGAACAACCAATTTTAAGACAGGATATACCTTTCGTGGACTCTAGTTGGAGCGACGATCTTGCAAGACACTAACTAATTTAGAAAATATTGCATTTCAGAAGAATTGACTTCTTTTTGGCCTCTTGGGCAGGTTACCCTAGAAGAGATTATTGGTGGACTAGTTTAGCTAGAAGAACAAATAGTTCTAGAAACTCCAAATAGACAATGGGTAATCCAAAAGATAAGAAAGAAGAGTGTTAGTTCAAATATTTTAGGATTGATTTTGTTAGTTCGAATCTTTCAGGATTGGCTCATTAGCAAACATGCATAATGAGGTGAGTCGTCTCCTTAAACAGTTGCATGCAAAAAGAAATATTAGGCGATTCTCCAGAGCAAAAAAATGCCTTGGCATTAGAAGTAGAAAAATTAGTGAATGAAAAACTCAATACAATTGAGTGAGAAAAGAGTTTAAAGAAATCAATAGGAACTTCTAAGCCTATTTCTGAAAAAGTGGTCTTACAACTAAGGATAAAATGGTTCCTTTTATATTAGAACCTGAAAAAGAGTTGCTAATTAAGCTATCAACAAAATATTAGAAGGCCTTAGAAAGTCTTTAGGATTGGTAGAAGAAGCTCCTGTCCATTTAGATGACATAACCTTTAATGAGCTCCTTGCAACGAAGAAGACATAACAAAAACCTAACTATCTGCATATGACAAAAGCAAAATTTATACCTAGGAATAATCTGTTAAGGCCTGTTATTAGTTTGACTGCTTCTCTAAATTTGGATTGTGAAAAGTATGCGTCCGAAATAATAGATGAGTGAATGACTATGATTAGATTTACAACCAAAGCATGTAGTTATTGAACTAGGGGCCATCTATGAATTGTGCAAAGTCACCATGGTTGGTAATGTTAAAAATTTTTGGAATCAGCTAGTTGTGCAGAGCTCTATCAGAGTTGAGATTAGAAAAACAATTTTAGCATACGAGGTGTTAGCTATCATCGTAGATGACATGAAAAGAGAATTTTGTGGTTTTTTAATATAAACAAGGTCTTTTGAAAGAGAACAATAATTGTTGGCACTGATGAAACTACAAATTTGCGATGTGTTATTTTGACAATTATGTATGTGAATTTTAGAAATATTATTACAACTTGGACCTTAATGCTCAAAATTACATGTTAAAATTCTTTGCTAAGCTTTTAGAACCCTGGCCTGAAGCAGCAAAGACGACCTATCAACTCCTAATGGATGAAGATAAAGTTATTAATGGATTAGGAGGATAAACTCAGGTGGTAAGATATATGCCATGAGAAAGATATGTTTTGAATTCCAAGTAAAGCAAGATGTCAAACGTCTTTCTTATTTAAACAAGAGTTGTTGTTCTAAGTTAAAATATGTTCTTGGTAGATATGTGTGCTTTACAAGGAATGAAAGGAAATCTAGAATAAGATATCGCTAAAAAAAAGATTTAAAGGATATACAAAGAGAAGGATATCGAGAAGTGATAGAAACAAAAGATAAATGTCTAGTAAACCATCTAGGTTTATTAGAAGAAAAACTAACCTTAAGGATAAAGTCAAAATAGGAACTTTTAATTAAAAATATGGTAGACCCCTCGGTGTTTATAAGGAAAACCTTTGAGCAGTTATTCCTGTTGCTGGATCTATGAATCAAAAGATCACAAATCAAATGCTTGTCCACGTAAAAACAATAGAAAAAAAAATCTTAGAAGAATATTCGAGGATGAAAATCTTGTTTATGAGCCCATAGAAGAGGATGAATACTCATATATAGATTCTAACATAGATTCAACTTATGATGTAGTTTTTGAATATGAAACTAATATAGATGAATATGATTTTTGGACAACCCAACTATTTATAATGAATGCAATAGAGGGTGTCATTGATGTAGAGTTGATTCATTTGGATACTTTTCTGGTATAGGAAGAATCTTTTCAGTATGGTGATTCATCCAAAAGTTACCTAGAATGAAAACTTCCTAAGGGAGATCTCAACACTATATATAACAAGTTAAAGTTCAACTTTAAATCCATAATGGATGTCTTACAATTAAAAGTGATTGCTCAAGTTTCTAGCATAGAACTAGAAACATTGGATGTACTTTTGATAAAGTATAAAAGATAAGAGAAATGGTGAATACATCAAAAGGTTCATACTAATATATTCATATTGCTCTTATCCAAGTAGAACTTGTACTGCTATTCAATATGCTGGCAGATAATTCTATGATAACGGCTGTATTAGATAAAATCAATTTCAAGGCCAGCTGATATCATGAGTCCTAAGTAACCTTACTTATGGTTCAGTTTGGTTTCATATCTATCCCAACTATACGATGTCTTTGAGTGATAGGTGTTTGGGAAATTTCTTGTCCTTAAGAATTAAATCCAATAATGTGAATATGATGAATTCCTAGGTTAAGTATTTAGCATATTATACTAGGATTATTTTCAGCTTAATAAATACTACAAATCCTGGAGTGAGGTACATTTCTAAAATAACAAAGTAGTTCGATGAAGGGTCAAATAACTATAAGCAATTTCATAGAAAAGAAATTAACCCTTTAAAGTTATCTGGACTTAAGAGCTGGGTTCTACAAGAACCATTTGAGATCTCATGGTCTGTAGGATCTTCTCAAATTGTACAAAAAGTAGACACATCACCTTACATTTAGAATAACCTATGAGAAGTCTAAGGATTTCTGATCCTCCCAGGAGATCAAATTCCGTAACACCTCAATTATCATGAAGTTCCACTTCATCAGTAATGAGGGCAAAAGTTTCTTTTTTGAAGGAAAGAGGGAAGAAGTTTCTAGAACACCAAATCACAAGGATGTTCAATTATTTTCAAAAGGTAAAAAGATTGTAGGATATAAAACTTTTAGCCTACCTATCTTTGAAGACGAAAAGAGTTGGGAAAGCATAAGGGTAATTGAACGTATAACTCTCATTCTCGAGTTGTCAAAGAAATTCAAAAAATTTCTCAGCAATGTTCCATTCCCTTTGAAGAAATATGGAAGATGGTAAGTCTTGCTGCCTATAAAGATATTTAGTACAGAAGAAATCAAGTTTGAGCATATATGTTGCCTTAACATTCAAATTTCCTTGCCGTTGTAACTAATTTTTTAGATGCGTTAGTTGACACAAATGTAACAATCGGCAGTGCCAGACCTAATGGACTTCCTGTGAATGGTGAAAACCATTGACCCAACCTATGGTATTATGTATGGCAGGTGGAGAGTGAACTTGGTTACACATTATACACAACAAGTTTCTGTTATCAGTAGTGGATACATGCTTACCATTGATAAGGTCCTTCCATTCCCTGATCTTGATACATACATTATTTTAGGAAATGCCTTCCTAAAATGGCAAAAGAAAAATAGACCTTTCGCGCAGGACTTGAGCTATCTCTTTGGGAGATATAAAAATCACCTCTATCAAATCCAAAACAAAAGTTAAAATTTTAGAGTTGTGTGGATTTATACCTTATGAATCAGCTTTCTGAGTGCAAATTCAACGTGGTGATACTTGCGTAGATTATCTATTTTGTTCTAATATAGAGAAAAAAAATCAAATAGTCAGAAATCAGATAATGTACCTTGTGGTATAAAAAATTGTGCTTTAGAGTATATGATGTAATATAAAAACCTATTGCACATCCTTAACTAAAAGTAACAAAATGATACAAGTTTCTTGTTTAGTTAGATGATAATTTTAATGAAGACCCACTAAAATTATGAGTTCTCAATAGTATAACTGCTAAATTGAAATTGAAAGATCCTAGCACTATCATACGAACTAGAAACATAACATATACCAATGAGATGATAGAGGAACTTGACAGGCAGATTCTCGAATTACTCGAAAAATGGTTGATTAGAGATAGTAACAGTCTACACTCTAGTCTAACCTTTATGGTCATTAATCATACAGAGCAGGTGCACTTAAAAGTATGTATGGTTGTAGACTATCACCAAGAAAATAAAGACAAAGGATGATAGCTATAAAATCCTTACAACAAGAGATGTTAAAGATAGGATAAATTTTAAACAATCTTCTATTTTTTTTTTTTAAATGTGACCTTAAAAATGGATATTGGCAGGTAAAGATGGAAGTTGAATCTATAACCCTAACAACCTTCAATGCTCTGAGGGATGTATGAATAGTTGGTAACGCCATTCGGCCTGAAACAAGCTCCAGATATTTTTCAACGTAAAATGGATAATGCCTTTAAAGCATTGAAAAAGTTTAGCATGGTCTATACAGACAATGTGTTAGTTTTCAGTAATGGTGAAAAAGAACATGAGTTATCTTGAACAAATGACTAATATATTTACATGTGTAGATATGATTCTATATGAAAGAAAGATATAATGGTTTATGAAAAATGTAAAATTTTTAGGAATAAAAATTGAAAAGGTAAGATAAGACTACAACCACATTTTTGAAAGGCTTATTAATTTTCTTGATAGATTAAAAGATAGAAAGCAAGTATAGAGATTTTGTGGTCTTGCTAACTATACTAGAGAGTTTGTAAAAAATCTTTTCAAATATTTAAAGAGAATTTCTAAAAAAAATCAGATAAAAATTCCTGATTTTGAAATGATGAAAACACTCGAGCTTTCATCCAGGTAAAGGAAAAAATGAAAAATTTGCCTTATTTAAATTTACTCTCAGATGCAGATGAGATGCAGATGAGTTAGTTTTGGAGGCAGATGTTTAAAAAAGTCATGAGGTGTTGTATTAAAAATTAAAGGTAAAAAATTAGAAAAAATCTGTAAGTATTGGTCACTAACCTTTAAGGGAGCCGAAATCAACTATCCAAATTTATGAAAAGGAAGTGTTAACTGCAAAAAATGGTATAAAAACTTTTTACATTTTCCTTGCTCCAAAAATGTTTGTAATTAGAACATATTCAGCCTATTTAAAATGATTTATGATTCTGAACTTTAAAGAGGTTAGGCAAATTAGACTTTTAAAGTTGCAAGAGTGGTTTAGTTACTATAAATTTGACATTGAAATATTCCATCTGATAAAAATATAGTAGTTGATTTTCTATCTTGTGAATTATCTAATCTTGTAGATGGATCTTGCTGCCAAAAACAATATATTAAATCTGCAAAGGGTGTCATACATGCAAGCAATTCACAAAAAACTTGGAGAGTGGGACTACAAGCTCCAATAGCGATGGCTCTGGTCCATCTGGGATGAAAAGAAAAATAGTAGTATCAAAAGATGTTATGGGTTGGCTATATAAATCTCGGGGGCATATCTCTTTAGAATGTCCTAAGAAGAAATCAGCGAGTTCGAAGAATTAGTTAGTCCCGAAAAGGCCAAAGAAAAATGAAAGGAAAAATCCTTGGTTCACAAGAACTTAGAGGCAAAACCTTTGGTGTCAAAAGCACGTGATCCTGAGGATTTTTATGAAAAAGCAGCCAAAAAAATGGCCTTAATGCTGAATAAGTAAAAAGACTCAAAGAAAAACTTCATCAAAAGGATGAAATTGAAATGGCCGCTTTGGGAAGACCGCATTGTCCAACTCCTTCAAAGGAGGGTAATTATAATGGCTCAAATAAGGTTAGTTGGAAGTGCCCAGGGACTTAGAGTTCTAAACCAACAGGTTAGTGAAAAAGTCAATGAAATTTCAAAAGTTTCAATCATACTCCTTTACAGTAGGAGAGTTGTAAAAACTCTGGCGACATTTTAAGTCATGATCCTGATGATGATCTAAATCATGGTGACATTTCAAGTCACGAACCTAAGGTCAATGAATGAGTTAGTTAATTTTCACAAATTCCAAACCAAACTCTTTTGGAGGAAAAGTTTGATAAAGACTGAGGAAGAAATTATTGATTGTGATTTGAATTGGGACATTGTTTTTGGAATAACTAAATTTGAAAAACAAGAAGTTCAACAATCTCTTAAGCAGCTCATAATGAAAGATTCTCAAAGTGAATCAATATTCATGAAGAATTCATGAAATATCATTAGGATAGGAAAACCTTGAGGCTTCAAATGTGTTGTGCCTATAAGAAATGACACTTAATCAGTGTATATGACAGAACAACAATAACAGTGAATAATAGTAGGGTCGTATACTTCTCATATCAGTATACATGTGCTTGTATAGGCACATGCCTAGAGTATCATCGCCTTTCTAGGTAGGACACTGATAACTTAGATTGTATCGATTGAATCACTAGTGCACATGGTCTAATTATCATTGGAAAATGTGTTCTATCACATACACGGTCAATGATTTGGTCAAAACTAGTTAGATACAATATCAATAAATAGGTCCAAGTGACCCTTAAATAATAATTAACATGGTTTAATATCAAAACTCAATATCAATGAAATAATAAGGTTCAACAAGGAACTTGATCCAAAGAAAAAATGATTAAGCTCTATAACAAAGAAACGTAGGCAAATTTTTAAAAAGAAGCGACAATAAAACATTTATATGACAAGAATAAAATTATATAATAATAATTCATTTATTATTAACAATTATAACAATATAAAAAGGATTAAATATCAATTGAAGAAACATACCATTAGGGTAGCTTACTGTGCATGAACCATAATTCGTAACTTACCTCAAAACGAAATCTTTATGATAAGGTTCAAAGATACCTTAATTTTGCTCAATTCATTCCCAATTAATTAGCTCATCCAAGCCTATACATAGATTCAACATATCACTAGAGTTTCCTTGTCCCAGATAATCTAAGTTAAACCCTTATAATTCTCACTTACTAAAGTCTATTTAGATGCTTCATAGTTCTAATTTAACCAATACTTAAGGAAATGTGGAAGGTTTAGAGACAATCATTATTCACAATACTATTCATCAAAATAGTTATTAATGTCTTAATCTTCCAATCAACCATTAATATTAGCCATAATTGCACATAACCTACTATGCATAACTTATAATTAATTTCTATAACTATCAACAACCTCATATCATTTACAAAAGAAAGTTTAGAGGAATTTAGGGTTTAGTGGTTTCAAAGTTTAAGAAAAGAGAAATAAATTAGGTTCTGTTGAAAAGAAATCAACCTTCTAGTTATAAATCGCCACCCGTAATGCCATTACTCATGAGTAACGCTCGTTATCGGTTACTCAGATGAAATTTCAAGAATTTGGCAATTTGGACATAACGCAAATTCACGCTCGTTATCATATGGGTAACGATCGTTACTGCCCTTAATGCTTGTCACTGAAGAATGTGACGTTCAATATGCTAAATTCTCAATTTGGAAAAATTTGGACAGTAGCAAAATTAACTCCCATTACCCAATTAGTAATGCTCATTACTTCGGGGTTCATAAGCGCTCTTCTAAAATGTCACATTTGTTACACAAAGGATTAATTGAATAAACTCGGGTAGTAAGCAAATTCACGATCATTACCAGAGGATAACACCCGTTACCAGTATCAAAATTTCCTCCTTAAGGTTTCAATTACTCTAAACCATTCTAAACCCATATAACTTTAACATAAAGCTTTCTAAGAGTAAACAACACTCAAACAAAGTCTACATTATAGAAAATGTTCTAACTCTTTAAACAATCAATATTAACAACAATCAAGGTAAAACCAAGCCAATATCTAACACATGCATTACAAATAATTCCAAAAATCAAAGGAATCCAACTTATCATCCAAAAGCATTACATACAAGTGTGCTAAATAGTGTTGAGTGTGACACTTCCTTTTTAGAAAAATTCGTCTTCGAATTTTGAGAAAAAAGTTACCTCAAGAATGAAACAGGTGCAAACTCTTAGTTTGCATGCTACTTTCACTCTTTCACGCGCATTCTTCTATCAATTGTTCCTCAAAAGAACTTTCACTATTGATATTTCCTTATTTTGAAATATTCTAACCAATCTATCAATAATGACTATAGAAACTTCATAAGTCTTGTTTAAGATCCATCGGTTGTGCTTGTAACACATGGGAAGGATCCGTGTAACATATGGGAAGGATTCAATGCAAACTTGCGAAAGATAGTTATATGAAATACCGGGTGCACACTATTAATATTTGGTGGGAGTGCCAAACGATAAAAGATTTCTTAAACTTTATCTAATATTTCAACCGACCTAATGTATCTCGGAGATATCTTTCTTTTTTTACCAAATCTCATAACACTCTTTATTAGTGATATCTCCAAGAATACTTTATCACCACTGACAAAGTGAAGATTTTTCTCTGCAAAGTGAAATTTTTTTTTTCTAAGAATCGGCATAGCTCTTTTGGCGACTAAATGCTGTCTTCAAATCAAAGGTACTTTCGCTGCTATATATTGGATCAATTATGGGCCTTCCATGTACTTCTCTTCCACTTCATCCCAACAAATGGGAGACTTACACTTACTCCTAAACAATTTCTCATATGGTGCCATCTTGATCATAGAGTGATAACTATTGTTATAGGCGAACTCAATTAACGGTAGATGCTAATCCTAATTTCCTTTTAAATCTAGAATACACATCCTCAAAATGTCTTTTGGAGTTTGGATGCTTATCTCAAATTGACATTCAATTAGAGGATGACAAGCCGTACTAAAATCTAGTTAAGTGCTCAAAGACACTTGTAATTTCTGCTAAAATCTTGATGTAATTTGCGTACCTTTATTATAAATGATTGACACTGGAATGCCATGCAGTCTCACTATCTTATCAATGTAAAATTGTGCACACTGAGAGGCCTAATCATAATTTTAGAAGGCAGAAAATGAGATGCTTTCTTCAATTTATCCACAATCACCCAAATGGAGTCATGCTCACTAGAAGTCTTTCGTATGCCTATCACAATCCATAATCTCTCATTTCCACTCTGGCAAAGGCAACTGCTAAATCAATCCAGATGCTTGTGGTGCTGAAAGTTCACTTGCTTACAAATTAAGTATTTAGCCGTAAGCTCTGCTGTGTCTTTTTTCATCCCATACCATCAAAAGGAGCCTTTAACATCATGGTACATTTTGTCACAACCTGAGTTCGGGGCATGACAGTACTAGGATGCAAGAATAGCCAGAGACGTTCAAAACCCGTAGAACACCAGTAGCACAGATCCAATTACACATTAAATACCAATACCATAATCATTATCCAAATTTAAATTATAGCTGTCGAATATTAGTCTGATAATAAATATTCCATCACACAAATATAATATCCATACAATCTATTCTACTAAATACCAGTTATTACAGATAATGGAGCATATCTAGAAAATAATAATATATAGTAACATCATAGTATTTACATTACAAAATGAACTTTGGTTTCTCGAAGAAGTTGAAAACCAAATCACTGTTTCTGTCCTAAAAAGTTTAAAACACTAGAGGGTGAGTATATAAATACTCAGTGAACTCAATATACAACATAATATATACAAGGTAAGTTAACAGTAAATAATAGAATGAACAGTGTCAAAAGAAAGGGTAGTGCACACCATGGTCCGTAAGGTATGATACATATATTATTAAAATAGGCAGTGTTAACAATGAAATTAACTGTCAAGTTTGTATGTGGAAGTGACAGGCTAAGGGGGCCAGTAATAGTAACAGTGGATATTAGTAAAATACATAAAGCGGGCCAGACCTTATGGTTAGGACAAATTCTTTCCCAGTTAGGATTCTAGACAATTAACTCTGGCCAGCGAGTCATTGTACACAACACCGATGGATTTTACCCATTATCCTATCGGTTGGGTAATTCTGTTAAATACACATATAAGGCATAGGAAACAATATGCATCATCAAAGGAGTAATATCAATGAATAGGATACAATAATAGTGTAATAAATAACAGTATCAATTTGTGAAACAATCAATATTTTCAATACAATAGATGTCGGGACAGTTAACAACAAGAAGTGTCACAATGGTTGTAATAAACAAGTATAGGTTTATTATCATCAGTCATCCAATGCCATTTACGCTGGTGCCATTGGCTAGCTAATGTCACTGGCGACAATGATATTGGCTAAGGTAGCAAATGAAATAAATTTGGTTTAGGCATTTCATCGAACAGTTGGTGTGCAACTTTCAATCAACATTTAGGTATAGTTTTGGTGGAAATTTGGCATTACTCTAATAACAACTCAAGAGTTCACAATAAGGATAATTCAACCAACAACTCAAAGGTCACAATGAACAATAATTTAAGAATAAAAATCAAGTGAAAAATCAAGGTAAAACAAGTAAAATTTCAAAGGAAAAGTTCAAAGTTGAGTTCAGCCTTGAAGGGCTTTTCACAATCCAATTCCATCATTCATTCTAACGCAATAAACATGTTAAAGGGAGTATATTAAACTCACCTAAACTCTTAGATAGCAAGAATTTCACCTTGAACTCCAAATTTTCTTATAAGAGGCAATATGAACATTTTGCCTCAAACTTTAATTCTACACCAAACCAATCATTTATTTAGATTTCAACGATGTTAATAACATTTATTCTAATTAAAATAAGAATCATATAACACTAATTCAAGAATTGGTATTAGACAATCAAATTAGGGTTTCAAATTGAGAATTTCCATCAATTAGTGCAAATTGAAGCAATTGGTTGGTAAAACTATGTTATTCATCATCATCTAAATCATCTATCTAAACTAGAAAATGGAAAACAACTTCAATTTACCTTAGATAAGTGTGTGGGCTGAATTCCTTGAAGAAAAATTCTCAATTTTCTTTTGTTGCTTTGGTGAAATTTTGATGGCAATATGTTGGATTTAGGTTGGATTTAAGTTTTTCAATGGTTTTTTTTTGAAATTTGCATGAAAAATGAATGCGTTTTATGCTAGAATGGTTCGACGATATGAAGGAGGAAGAAGAAGATGATGAAATGGCGTGGGAAAAAATTAAAGGCATGATATTTATATGCCAAAGTTTGAGGTATTTGCCCTTAAGCCCTCATAGTTTTCTTATTTACACTTTTATCTAATAACTTTCTGTAATTAATTATGTTATTTCTGTTTAGAATCAAATATAAATGTGGGGAGTAAAAAGACTTATTTTGGGCTATTCTATCATATAAGATTACTCTTGGTCCAATTATAAGTTTTAGATAGCGACTTTTCAAAAATATCCCTGAAGTTGCACTTATTTACAATTTTGCCATTCTATTGATTTTCCATCTTCCACAACGTTTTTTCATTTTTTTTTTTTATCAATAAATAACATTATTTTAGTTCTCTTATTACCTATGAGTCTGTATTAAATAACTTTAGATTTAATACTGTACTAACTCTTCAGGTTGGGTAATTATTTTTGGTATTATTGGATCGGTACTTTAAAGAACTGACTAGTAACTATATCAAAACTCTAGGGTGTCACACATTTTGGTGGCACCTGGATGTACATTGTAGTTTTCATTATGAACCCCTCTCGTGATTTGCTCTTTTAGGTCATCCATCGCAGGGACAAAATATAGTACTTTCATGAGCTTTCTCTGATTCCACTTCATTCTTCAACTTAAACAATCGACAATCTTTGTACTGAGCTTCCTTAATTTGATAAATTAGGAGTGGTTTGACTTGAAAATGTGCTAAAAATACTCTAGAATTTGACAACTCAAACCGAACTCCCATGCCATGCTGGCTTTGCATATCTTTCACCAATGGCTGTCTATGAACTTGAATATGAGCTTAACTCCCCAATGATTTCCGGCTTTCTAACACATTAGCTCTTCTTGCATGATTCAATATCTCACAAGGATGGAGAAATGAAGAGATACAAGGAAAGACTTGCATATGATTTTCATTAACTTGAGAAGACTTATAATAGAGTCCCAAGATAAGTTTTATGGTGGGTGTTAGAATGTAAGGGGATATTGATTAGGTACATCAAATATTGAAGGTCATGTATGAAGGAGCGACTATTAGTGTGCTCATAGTTGAAGGAAATTCAAGAGAATTTCCTATCTCATTTGGGTTGCATCAAAAGTTCGCAATGGACCCTTATTGCTTTGTCTTGGTTACGAGTGAATTAACAAAGCATATACAAGAGAAAATCCTTAGTACATGATATTTGCAAATGATATTGTGTTGATATATGAGACACGGCAGATAGTTAATGGAAAGTTAGAGTTATGAAGAAGCACTTTGGAGTCAAATGATTTCAGGTCAAGTAGAATTAAGACAGAATACATACATTGTAAGTTCATTAAAGGCTGTAGTGGGGATAATGAGAGAGTTAGCTTGGATGGAGTGACATTTACCCAAAGCACACATTTTATTATTTAGGCTCAATCCTTTAAGTTGATGGAAGTTGTGAGGAGGATGTTAGTCATAAAATAAAATCTGGGTGGTTTAAATGGAGGCTTGCCACAAAAATCCTATGTGACTGCATTGTTTCCAATAAATTGGAAGGAAAATTTTACTGTATGACGTTATTCAACCGGTTATATTATATAGTAGTGAGCGTTGGACAATGAAGTGACAACATGTATCGAAAACGAGTGTTGCCAAAATGAGGATGCTAAGATAAATATGTGGTCATATTATAACAGATAAGATACGTAATGAAAATATTAGAAATAAAGTGAGAGTCGTATAAATTGAGAAAAAGATGAGAAAATGAAGATTAAGATGGGTTTGGGAACGTGAAAGGGAACGTGAAGCCGAGATCGAGGAAGGTTCCGGTTAAGAAGGTTGAACACATTGTGATAGAGGAGAGGAAGAAAGAAAGTGGTAAGCCTAAACTTAACTTAGAAGAAATGAATATAATATGATTGGGAGACATTACAATTATTAAAAGACGTCGTCTAAAATCGTTTAGAGTGGAAATAAAGAATTCATGTAGCTGACCTTAATTCATTTTGGGATTAAGGCAAAGTAGAGTTATTTATTAATATCAAAATGAAGCTCGAGAAAACTTGAATAAGTCCAAGCTCGAGACTGAATTAATAAATTATTATATTTGATTTAAAATATATTTAAAATTATATAAAATCTCAATATTTAGTTAGACCCGCAAGCCACTCTAGTCAAGTATTATAATACTCAAATTCAACTCAACTCATATATTTGAGTATTTTATGAGTTGAATTTGATTAGCTTTGTTCATTTACACTCGTAGTTGTAACCTAGGAAGCATAAAATCTTTCCATAGGTTTGTTGTGTTAGTGTTCAAGGTGTGTTAGACACAAGGACACGCTTGGGACTTGGGACACATCACACGTCCAACTAGGAAGGATTGACATGGATACGAGAATTTGTCGATATGAACATGGGGACACAACAACACAATGTTTTTAAAATATAGGAGATGACATGGCATGGCAGGTAAAAATAAAAATAAAAATTATTATATTTTTAATATCATAAAAAGAATAGAAGAAGTATTCTAATTCATAAAATTCATTTAAAGTTTTTAATCTAAGGATAGATTAAACAAACAAAAGTTGAAATAAGTTTTATATGCAGACTAATTTAAAAAAAGAAAAGAAAATGTATGCAATGCAATAAGCTAATTTCTTGATCTTTCATTTCTCCTTCATCTTCCATCTCATTGTCATCTTTGAAATTACATCTAAGTATCGTGTTGTTTAGGTAATAAAAGAGTTGAATGTGAAACATTTTTTTTAATGTTGTATTACTAAGATATCTAAGTTTAAAATTCTAGTTTTAATTTGATCCTAATTTAATTTTTAGAATCATAATTTTAGCCTGAAAAATTCTCTTGCCATGTCTTTATGTTTGATTGATGTGTCAATTTAAAAATTTATAACAATAAAATGCGACACGCCCTATGGCATGTCAGACACGTCCTAGGCAACATGTTAAGGATATCAGCATGTTAGACTTAGAGAAGTGTCTATGCTTCCTAGGTGATCGACACACTACATATATTTATAGTTTTTTTTTTTTTTTTTTTTTTTTTGTAAAAAGATGCAATGAGGACATTTGTGTATGACACGTGTAGAACACAAGAACACGAGTACAAAATTTTCTTGCATTAAATTATGATTCTAAAATTAAAATTAGAGTTAAATTTAGCAATCTTAGCAACACAATATTAAGACCTCAAATGTTTCCTAGTTAACTCCTCTATTGCCTAAGCAACACAATAATTAGAAATAATTTAAAAAATGTTAATGAAGAAGACGGAGGAGTGCAAGATCAAGACATTAACTTATTGCATTATGCACATACATTTTCTTTTTTAAAATTTAATTATGCACATGCATTTTCTTTTTTAAAATTTAATTTACATATAAAATTTAATTCTGGTTTTTGTTAGTTTAATTTATCTATAAATTTTGAACTTTAAATAAGTTTTATGAATTAAGATACTTGTACTTTATTTATGATATTGGAAATATAATAATTTTTTTTTTTTTTATTTTTACGTGTCTTGTTGTGCCGTGTCCTATATTTTTTAAAACTATCATGTTCCTATGTCCGTATCTATGCTTCCTATGTTGTAAATGTAATTCATGTGTTAGCAACTAAGAATTTATGATGGTGACAAGGTGGGGCATGGGGTGGTGAGGATAACCATGCATATAACAAACTTATTTGATTATGTAATATTAACTGTATATCTGACTTCTAAACTAATGCAAAATAGATTTTTTGATCAGGAAAAACTCTCACTTTAAGAGGAAATACATGTATTTATTCCTAATTATTTTCAAATAAGGCAGACTAGGGAATTATAAAAAAAAAAAAAAAAAAAAAAAAATACTAGGGAAATTTCACCTCTCTGCCCGGGACTATTTGCATGCTATTTGTGACTTGGGAAGTTTCTCATGGCTGGCTGGCTTTGATGTCGGGTATGACTAATCATTACTCAAGTAAGGAGTTAGGCCCTTGACAATTTGGCAATTGGATCAGATGGCTTGGATGTTTGTTTATTACCTTCTCTTATTCTGAATTTAGCCAAAAACAAAAGAGTTGGGTAGATAGAATATATGAGAAATGAGATTAATGGATACTAAATTTCTTTGTGATTTGCGGAGATCAGTTGTTACATGATTAATAAATTGTCTGCTGTTTGTACTTGGGACAATTAATGCTCATATAGTTTTATTGTATTTCTGTGGTCCATTCTATTTTTCATAGATCTACTTCCCAATCAATGTATAATTCAGGACAATGTTGCAAATGTACAAGTGAATTGCATGACTTCAAAATTATGAAATCACCCATTTTTACCTAATAAAATGCAATTCTTATTTAACTTTGCCCTGATAATTTTCTCATTCTGCTTATTAAAAATCCAAATGATGTTTTATGGTGCTGAAATTTGATATTTTTTAATGTATCTATCATCTTGTGCAGATTAAAATAGTTCTTTGACCCCACAAATTTATCTGACTTGTAAGAAATTGGCTGGTTTGTAATTTCAAATTCACAATCAATCTCATTTACTATGCAGTTTATTACTTTAGTTTCTCTTGTTTCCTAGACATTATTACGTGCTTAATGTTGATTACTGTTGCATTTGCAGATTACTTATTTTCTCACTTTATTTTCTCTTGTTTCCTAGACATTATTACGTGCTTAATGTTGATTACTCTTGCATTTGCAGATTATTTATTTTCTCACCTAAACTCGAACAACAAATTGTATACTTGATTGGCTTTATCTTTCATCACTGAGGTGGAGAAACTGTATGCAGAGTCTCATCTACTAATTGAATCAGCAAATGCAAGTACAACACATTATAAACTTTCACAGTAAAAGAACATTAGAAACTCAAGCTGATAATCCAAATTCTGAAAGGAATGGAAAAGCCAGTTGGCTTGAGTGGTACACAATGTAAATTTTCAGGCACATTTAGAAACTATCAAACATTATTATTCTGTAATTGGTTTTTGAAGTATAGATTATGGATTTTTGCAATCTAAAGTTTCAAAGTAATTAACTTTTTACAAAATAAAGCTTAGCCCTGCAAAAATTCAATTGCAAAAATCTGTTGTTTGCTAGTCCAAATGAATACTTTTCTACTATGGCTCAAGCTGCTATTAATAGTACTGTAATGGTATGCCAAATAGGCTGCGGATGAACTATATAAACTCATTTTATATAAACATGATTATCTTTCATGAAGGTCTTGAACTTTGTAAATTTATTTTTTACATTGGAAATAGCTGAAGTGTGCAGTTCATTAGTCTTTAGTCGTCAAATTTAATTTAACGTGCCAGCAGCAGTCGTCAAATTTTTTTAAGAAAATTTCGGATTAATTTCCAAATTTTGGATTAGGTGAGGTCCATTCATCTAAAAATGTTTTTTTTTTTTGAAAAAAATATTTTGAAATATAAAAATTTCCACATGTAATTTCAAAATATTAAAAAGATGAAAATAAGAATAGTCATATTGTAAATATAAAATTTGCAACTTTTCAAATAAATTATGATGTCTAATAATTTATTGGTATAAGTAAAATTATTAAGATAATAAATTATGAATAATATTTTAAAAATTTTTATATTTTATATATTATATATTTTATTTAAATATCTTATCATATTTCAATTATTATAATTAATTTTTTATTAAATTTAAATATTACCTCTTAATAATTTTGATTCTTAGATATTAATATAAAAATATATATGGATTAAGTTTATTATATATATATCAATTAAAAAAATAATAAAAATATATTAATATATTAATATTATATATATTTAATTAATACTTATAAAAATATAATATTGTAAAACTACAAAGTTGGTGAATTTTCTATATGTATATATATTTAACTTTTATATTTAAAAAATATAACTTTTATACTAATAAGTAAATATATTAACTAACTATCAAGCTAGTGCGATGGTTAAAAACTTGCAAAGTTATTATATATTTTGTTAGATCGATCCATGAACATATATATATATATATATATATATATATATATATATACATATATATATATATAATGGTTATTCATAATAAAAATAATAATGTGTGAATACTATTTGTTATTTAATAGGTTCTCAGTAATAATTTTTATAATTAAATTTATATTTTGTATTAAAAAAAAATAAGAATTTAACACTATTATTTAGTAAATTAATAGTTAATATTAAAATATCATAGTTTCATATCTTAAAAAAAAAAAAAGTTGTAATTTCGTGTAGCGCAATACTTAGGAATATATCTTTATTATAATAAAAATAAATTTATTAATATATTTGATAAAATAATAATTAATGATGTAAACAATAAAATTTTAATAAGATAATCAATAATATATATTTTTTTAAGTTTTTAAATCTATATGAAATACAATTCGAATTACATATATGAAAATTAATGTACAATTTTAATAATAGTAAATAATATATAGAATAATAAAAATTATAAAAAAACTAAAAAACATATATTCTATTTTTTTCTTAACTTACTCATTTTGATAGTTACAAATAATTAATTTAATTACTAATATTATTTGTTTGATTATATACAAAATAGATAAATCATTAAATTTCAAGTTTTAAAAAAATGAAGAAATTATGGACAATACTGTAAAAATTGTAACTGCGATAAAGGAGTTGCAATCTCAAATGAGAAGTCACGGCCGTTATTAAAGAGTTCAAAAAGAGGGAGTAGCTTAAATCTCAAGGAGAGTGACTTTTGCGGGCGCTATAGAGTGACTTTTGCGGGCGCTATAAATGGAGTCGCGATTGCTACTAAGAAACTCAAAAAGAGGTAGCAACTTTAGCCCCATGCAGGGAAATATTCGTGAGTGCGAATATTAGAGTAGTAGGTGCTATAAATAGAATCACAACCGCTACCAGAGAAAGTCGCAGTCACAGGCATGACACAAAGAATCCACATGCGTGAATGTTTGATGCTGGCTGTAAACTCAGTTGAAGAGTTTTTGTGTCAAAGGAAGGCGTGGCTGCTATCAGCTTGTCACGGGCGCGAATGTTCAGATAAAGACAAAAAAAACTAGCCATCGAAAATAATTACAAGTACATTTAAAATGAGTAATAGGTAGTTTTGAGTTGGAGCTATAAATACAAGTTTTTGGGATGTTTCTATGGCTAAGAACAACATCTATTGAGCTTACACAAGTGAAAAAATCTCCAACTTCATTTTTTTAGTTAGATCATATATTTGTAAGATTCATTGATGTGAATCTATTGAAAAGTTGGATAGTTATTTTTTTTTTCTTTCTCAACACTTCTTTGGGTTATTAAGTGAGATTAGAAAGAGTAAGTGAATTTTTTATGAATTTTCATTATTCATCTTGAGATTAATAGTGAAGGGTTAAGTGTGAGCCTTGTAAAAACACTTTGTAAAGGTTTGAGTGTGAGCCAAATTGGAAAATACTTGGAATTTTTTTTTATCTTACTCCTGGAAAAAGATCTACATTGTGAATGGTTAAGGATCGATTGAAAGTGAAAATCCAAGGGATGCTTGAAGAGTAAATGTAGGCAAAAAAGTTGGATGAATCACTATAAATCTTGTGTTTAATTCTCTTTTCCCTACATTCCTTATTCCCTACATTTAATACCCTAGAAAGTCCTAACATATATGCATGATTTAATTCTCAGTATGTAGTTCAAAAGTCTTGAAATGATGGGAAATAATTTTAGAGACACAGTTAGAAAGCGAACTAATTACTTTTCCTGAAATCGGCAGTGTTCCCAACACTGTCGAGAAATTAGCAGTCCGGTCAATAGAAGAATTTCTGAATTGGACCAGGGCGTAAAAGATGACCTTAATGCATATGTAATTTTGTTAAAAAAAATAAGTGAAAAACATTTAGTAACACTGAAAAAGTAACCAAAGGCAAAATAATAAATAAAAGGAACTTTAAGGTGAATAGTGGAAATTGGTCTGTCGAAATTACAGAATGACTCTGAAACCATTTTTATAAATAAGTATAAATTAAAATAAACTTATTGATTCCCCACATTGAAATCCAAATCCTAACAGAATTGTTAGAATAAATTACAGAAAAAGTTGGGGTCAAAACCTAATTACTTGGAAGTTTAAGGACTAAAATAAAATTTTTCAATTGATTTTAGTATAAAAACCAACACTTAGCCATTTTATTCATCTTCTTCCTTTCACTTTTTCCTTGGCCGAACCATTCAACCTAATTTTCCTATCTATTTCTTCATCTTTTCATCAAATTTCCTTAGGAAAATTTATAGAAATCTAAGCTATCAACTTAGTTCTATCAATTGCCATCATTAATTTGCAAGGAAGAGCAAAGGAAATCAAGGAGAATTGAAGGGAGGATTTCGGGTGGAATCTCCATCAAGGTAAGAAAGTTGTTTTGTTTGTTTTAATAGTTCAATTAGATGATATTAAGGTTGAATTGAATGGGTTTTAGGTTAGATTGCATCAATTGATGCATTTTGATAGAAATGCCCAATTGCCTAACCTAATTGAAGTTGTTTGTCTTAGATATGTCAATTAGTGTTAGTTTATGTTAATTGATGCTAGATTATGTTAATTGGAAGTCATTAGGTAAACTAATTGATAGATTATTTGGTGTAGAATTCAAGAATTTGTCAAGTTGCCCTATTTGCCTCCATTGAAGAATTGTGGTGGAAATCAATTTTTCAAAACATTTGGAAGGCTTAGGTGAGTCTTATATGCATCAAATATCATGCTTACCATTTTCCTTTGCCGAGCCAACTTTTGTTCCATGTCTTTTTTGATTACCAAAGCACTTGTCATTGATTATATATCATCTGTTGCAATGCTATTGATTCTATTGATAATTGATTGATTGATATTAAGCTTATTGATATGGAGGATACCATTTTTGCATAATGGTGTCCATTGATATGTTGCATCCTTCTATTGATCTTAATGTGGCTTGACAGAGCTACCGCTCCGACAGGGTAGGAGAAAAATACTGTTGGCGTTTTGTATATTGTATTATTGGTGCCCTAGCTAGGAGGGGTTATGGTCCTGGTCATAAAACCTGATCAGTCTTATGCTTACTGATATAGATATTACTAGAGACTGTATGTTCACATATAGTCTATACTGATTCTACTGGAGATTGTATAATTACATACAGTCCATCCCTTTATCTATCTTTTCATATGATACCGAGCCTTTGACATGTTCATTGACTATTCTGTCACCTGTTATTGATTTTGTATATTGTTATCTTGACATATTGGCACCATTGTTCCATTTGTTACCTATTATTTATTTGGTGATGCATATAGATTCACTGAGTATCTTATATACTCATCTTTCTTTGTTTAACCATTTGAGGAGAGGAGTAGATTACAGAATCCCGTCGTCTGTTATCCAAGGATTTCTGCTTGCTGTCATTGATGTATATATTTTTTGAATTCTGTATTTTGATATTCATAATCTAGCTGCTCCATGAGGTATGTATGAGATAGTTAGGATATGAAAATTTATATGTATGTGATGATATTATGAGATATGTGATGATCATATGGTATGATATAATGACTGTTACAGCCAATTGCATTAAATTACAGTAAGAATTACATAATGACAGAATGAATGGTAATTAAGTAAAATGGATAATTAATTGATGGTTATAGATTATGCATGTGATACTGGGTTCTAAGGGTGCCGATCGCCATTAGCATCTCCCGCATCCTGGGTCCGTTGCGATCTGAAAACGGGTCATGACACTACACTCCTTATACATTATTGTTTTATGGTTACTTTGCATATATACTTTGCACATTCTTACATGCATAAAATCTTAGAAGTTAAATTGGTTTGAATATAGTGAATATTTGCTTCTGCTATATTTAGTTCAATTATTTTGTTAAAGAATTTATTTTGTAATTAGATTTTAAATTTGTATAACAACCAATTTACTCCCCCTTCTTGGTTGCCATTTAGACTTTCAATTGGTATTAGAGTTTTGTTTCCATATTTCTCAAAGATTTAACTATCTTGGAACACAAATCATGACAACTCAAAGAGCGGATATTGTTGAAGGAGGTTCTACAATGAGACCACTTTACTTTGATGTCACCGATTATCCATATTAGAAAAATCGAATAGAAATATTCATGGATAGTGATGGCATTGACCTTTGAGATATTGTGGAAAAAGGGCATGCGGTTCCTGTAAATTGATGAAGATCCAAGGTAATATTCTCATTGAATTTACAAATATAAATAGGGTTACAATGATAAGGTTAGTAACCGAGATCGATACAAATAAAGATACAATCAAGAAACAATATATGGCTAAGGTTAAAACTGTTACAATAATAGGATCCTTATCATTCTCCCTTAAGTTGAATAGGATCTGAACATACTGTTAACTTGCTGCGAAGAGAAAGAAAATGACCCTTAGACAATGCCTTTGTAAGAAGATCATCAGTTTGATCATGAGAAGACAAATAGTGTACCTGCAATTCCTTATTTGCAACCTTTTTACAACCAAAATGAAAATCAATCTCATGATGTTTTATTCATGAATGAAATATCATATTTACTGTCAAATAAATGGCACTCAAATTATCACTAAACACCACAGGTTTAGAAGAAGAAGGAAGTCCAATTTCATTCATTAAAGACTTTAACCAAATAATTTTTGAAATAACAGTTGCAATAGCACAATACTCTGCTTCCTTAGATGAACGAGCAACTGTCTTTTGCTTTCGAGAACTCCAGGATACAATATTGTTTCCATAGTACACTGTATATTCAGTGGTGGACTTTCGATCATCAATGGAGCTTCCCCAATCCACATTTGTGTATCCAGTCAATGTAGCATTGTTTTGCTTGCTAAAAAATAATCCATATTGAGCTGTATGTTTGAGATAACGCAAAATTCATTTAACAGCACACTAATGCACAGTTTTAGGATCATGCATAAATTGACTAACCTTATTAACATCGTAGGCAATGCTAGGTCGGGTTAAGCTCATGTATTGCAATGTGTCAATTGTACTACGATACAAAGTTGGATCATAAAATACCTCACCATTAGTCCAGGATAATTTTTTCAGAAGGATTCGTAAGTGATGAAATTCATTTAGAGTATGCCATTTTTGTCTGTTGAAGTAAATCATATATATACTTCATTTGAGTGAGAAAAACTCCATTCGATTTCCAGTACACCTCAACTCCAAGAAAATAGGATGGTTTACCTAAGTGCTTTAATGCAAAACTATTTTGCAATGACCGGATAATTTTGTCAATTATCGTAGGATTACTGCCCATAAGGAGAAGATCATCAACATAAATAAGTCAATAAGTTTTGTGACATCCATCAATACAATATAACAGAGATATATCTTTCCTCAGTTAAACACTTGAACCATTGATGAGGTGGTTACTTTAGACCATAAAGAGACCTCATGAGTAGACATATTGAATCTGGATTCTGCAGATCAACAAATCCAGGCGGCTGCTGCATGTAAACTTTCTCTTCCAAACTTCCATGAAGAAAAGCATTGTTAACATCCAATTGATGAATGACCCAATTGTTCATAATTGAAACATACAATAACAAATGAATGGTTGCTAGCTTAATGATAGGACTAAATGTTTCAGAATAATCAAACCTCGACCTTTGATGAAATCCCTTGGCT
Organism: Aleurites moluccanus; assembly: GCA_948193065.1. Lineage (NCBI taxonomy): Eukaryota > Viridiplantae > Streptophyta > Magnoliopsida > Malpighiales > Euphorbiaceae > Aleurites > Aleurites moluccanus. Next base: position 60,692 of record CANXYC010172275.1, read on the forward strand.
ACTAATCGAGCCTTGTATCTGTCAACACTTCCATCCGGATTTCGTTTAATTCGAAACACCCACTTGCATCCAATGATATTCTTTTGAGAAGGTTTAGGTACTAACTCCCAGGTACCATTAACAAGAAGAGCATTATATTCCTCCATCATAGCTTCCGACAGTAAGGTGAAGTAATTGCTTGAGAATAGCATGACAACTCAGTGTCAGGAGGAATCTTGCACAAGAATTGCTTTGGTTTAGAAGTTCCATCCTGCGACTTGCGAATCATAGGATATGGTACAAATCACTTAGGTTCTCTTAGTTGGTTTGGAGCTATTGTTGGTTGAACAATTGCAAGAGGAAGCTCTAATTGTGGTGCAGGTGGAATAATAACCAGTGAAAGCTCTGTTTGAGGCATAGAATCAGAGATATTTGGCAAAGTATCAAGATCAAGAGGAGATGATGTACTGCTGGGTAAGGTGTAGTTAGTGAAAGGAGACTAAAGTGCAAGAGCTCGAATTTGTTTAGGTACGGTTGAATTTGTTTGTGACGGTGGCAACACATTTGGTGTAGGAGTGGCCAAATGTGGTACTAATGTTGCTAATTGCAAAACTTGTAGTGTATAAGGACATGGAAATCACCACCGGTAGTAGTAGATTCGGGAAATGAACCACCATCAACTGAAAACGGAAACATCTGTTCATCAAAAATCACATCACATGAGATATAAAGTTTAGAGGTAAGAGGATCAAAGCATTTAAAACCTTTATGTAATTTACTATATCCCAGAAAATCACATTTGCGAGAGTGAGGTTCCAGTTTATTGGAATTATAAGGTCTTAGTCAAGGGTAACAAAGACATCCATAAACATGTAAACTAGAATAATCAGGTTTAATGTCAAATAATATTTGGTATGGTAAAATATTGTTTATTCAAGGGTTAGGAAGTCTATTTATGATGTAAACTATTGTATCAAAAGTAGATGTCCAAAATTTTAAAGGAACAGAAGCATGATTAAGAAGAGCAAGTCCAATTTCAACTATATGGCGATGTTTTCTTTCTACATACCATTTTGTTGTGGGGTGTATGGACAACAGACACGATGAGTAATACCACTATCACTTAAATATTTAGTGAGCCCTTGATATTCAACTCCCCAATCAGATTGAAACATTTTAATTGATGACCCAAAAAATTTCTCAACCATTGAACTAAATTTAATCAAAAAATTAAGCATTTCAGATTTATACTTAAGAAAATAAACCCATGAATATTTGGAAAAATGATCAAAGAAAATTACATAGTACCGATAGCCATCAAAAGAAATAATAGGAGATGGACCCCATAGATCCGAACGAATTAATTCAAGCGTTGAACTAGCATTAAATTGAGAATTTAGAAAAAGTAATTAACTGATTTTGCTTGTACTACAAGCATGACAAAGAGATTGGTCAACTACGATGATTATTATTCAGAGTACGGCGAATAGTAGATAGGGAAGCATGTCCAAGATGTGCAAGCCAAGTGCTTAAGGTTGCCAAAGAAGCTTTCACAGGTATTGTTTTCGCCAAAGGAAGTGAATAGAGTCCATCCTTACTCCGACCTTGGTACAATATTTGTCTCGTTGGAATGTCCTTTATCATAAGCATGTGAGGAAAAATTCAATAGACAAATTATTATCTTTGGTAAAAGAACTTACAGAGAGAAGGTTTTCTACTGCTATAGAAAAATGTAAAATATTTTTCATTTTAAAAGACAAAGAACCATTAGAAGTCATGTGTGCAGGAGATGAATTATAAGAATTAGATTGAGCTGCCCCTTCTTGAAAACCTCTCCTACGCCCTTTGCCTCCTCTATTAGACTGGCGAGAATATTGTGTGGTAGGCTGAAATGAATCCACCTTAGTATCAAAATTCAATTGCCTCTCTTCATTAAGAAGCATACCAAATAAATCATCATAAGAAACTGAGATCATGATAACCTCAAGTGACCGAACAAATGGTCTATAATCAGGTCCGAGACAGTCAATGATCACATCCACAAGATCAACTTTAGAAATTGGGCTTTGCAGTACTGCTAATTGATCAAAAATAACTTTGGCCTTTTGCATATATTTAGGGATACTGTTATTCTCTTTTTGCAATTTATGCAATTGTGATTTTAGTTGTCTAATTTAGGTTTTGGAACCAGAAGCATAAGTTGTAGCTAACTTCACCTATGCCACACAAGTTGTCTGAGCACCAACAATTTAACCAAGAACACTCTCAAATACATAAGAAATTATCTAGCTGAGAACTAATTGATCCTTATGATACCAAACAAAGTATGCAGGATTTGGTGTCGTTTTATCCTCCAAAGTAGTTGGAGGTGCAGCTTTAGTTCCATCAATATGATGTTGTAGATTAACCCACGTAACAGTGGCAAAATCTGCATTTGCCAGAGCAAATAGTTTGTTTATGTGAGTTTAATGGACAATTGATGAGATACGTTTGGGAAGGTTAACTGTAATGAAGCGGTCACACCAGTAGTAGTGACAACTTTTTGTAGCCATGTTAAGAAGAAGGGGCAAATATGATGAAGATTGATTTTGATTTTTTTTTTTTGGCTATCAACCCCTAAGAAGCTTTGATACCATGTAAACTGATGAAGAACCAAGGTAATATTCTCATTGAATTTACAAATATAAATAGAGTTACAATGATAAGGTTAGTAGCCTAGATAGATACAAATAAAGATACAACTAAGAAACAATATATGGCTAAGGTTAAAACTGTTACAATAATATGATCCTTATCAGTTCGTACAAAAATCATTGATGATATTATGGTAAGAAAACCGAAGAAAGAATGGACAACTGCCGAGAAGAAGGTCAATGGGAAAAACCGTAAAAGCAATGAATACTCTCTATCGTGCATTGAGTAGAGAAGAATATGGAAAAATCTCTCATTATGTTTCAATTAAGGAAATATGGGATACTTTGGAGAACACACATGAAGGAACAAATCAATTTAAAGGGAAGAAAATTCAAATACTCACCCATGAGTATGAATTATTACAAATGCATGCAAATGAAAAAGTGTCTGAAATGTATAATTGCCTTATGGTGATTGTAAATCAAATAAGGAAGCTAAGGAATATATACTCCCTTAAAGACATCAATTGTAAAATCCTAAAAGTCCTCCCCAAGAAGGATTAGGAAGCTAGAGTCACTTCTATAGAGGAAGCCAACAACTTAAATGTTCTACCAATCGACAACTTGATGGGCAAATTGGTTACTCATGAGATTACCTTGTCTCAAGAAAAATTGAAGAAAAGAACAAGGGGTTGGCTCTCATTGCTTTAAAAGAGATATTTACAAGTGGAAGTGACAAGGTGGATGATGATGAATCCATGGATTTGCTCACAATAAGAATAAGGAATTTAATCCTTAGAAACAAGAAATACTAAGGAATTTAATCCTTAGAAACAAGAAATACAAGAAGCCATTTGTGAAGCAAGATAATCAAAGAACTAACAAGTCAATGCTTCAAATGTGACAAAGTGGGGCACATCAAGTTTGAATGCCCAAAGCTAAATAACAATAAGAACTTCAAGAAAAAGGCTTTGGCAGCAACTTGGGATGGCTCAAGTGATTCAGATGATAATGAGAAAAGCAAGGATGATGTTGCTAACTTGAGCTTCATGGCCATTGATGATGACAATTCTTAGAGTGAGGTGAGTAATTCAGACTTCATTGTTGATGGTGATGCCATGCTTATGATTGAGCCATTGCTGTCAAAATTTCAAAAATTACAAAAGAAATATGATAATTTGAAAGCAATGTCAAAATAGATTTTAGATGCATGTGATTGTTATAAAGATGAGATAGCTACTTTAAATGCCTCCAAAAGTGAATTGGAAAAGATTATCCTTCAAAAGAAAATGAAATTTTGAAGGATAAACTAATTTCATATGATGAGTGCATGTCCAAACTTTGCAAAGGCAAATAAAAGCTTGATAAAATCATTAAATATCAATGGTGTCCAATTATCAAGTTTGGACTTGGATATAATGGAAGTGATATGACTTCTACTTCTAAAACCATTTCTGTAAAGGCTTCTAGTACCACTACTTATATGCCATATGTAGCTCCACCTAAGGCCATGAGGCCTAAAAATAATTTGCCAAAGGCATGGGGTCAAAGAAGACCCTCATATGCATTTACTAGACCAAGACCAAATTATAGGAATCGGTCATAGTATGGATCAAAACCACACTATAAGACTAGACCTCAACATAGGTTGAAAGTCGCAATGGCAAATAAGAAGGGGGGGGGGGGGGGGGGGGGGGGGTGATTTGTTTTTTGAAAAAAATTAAAAAAAAATAAAAAAAAAAAATAAAATAAAAAAAAAAAAATAGAAAAAAAAAAGG
>CANXYC010172399.1:0-22233 GCA_948193065.1 Aleurites moluccanus
TCAAGTGTGATCTTGAGGAGTGGATGTAGGCAAGGTTGTCGAACCACTATAAATTCTTGTGTTCTTTCTTCTTCCCTTTCCTTCCTTCTCTTTGTTAATTTTTATTTGGTGATAATTCCGCAAACAACCAATTCACCCCCCCTCTTGGTTGCCAAAGGGACTAATAAGACCTTTACGATAGAACTTAGAAGTTGCATTACTTGGAAAATCGATCCCTAATGAAAATATCTTTGGTTGGTAGGCACTTAAATTTATTACCATTGGAACCACCAATCACCGAAATCTCAGGGATTTGTTCTATTGTTTCTACCATCATTGCCAGCACCCTAATATTATTTTTCCAATATTATTATCATTGCTGTTGAAACTGTTAATTCTTTTGTCGTTGCTCATGCATTTTTTCCATCAAGTCATTGTTCTTATCTGACACTGCTATTTACCCAGAAAAATCACAACTAAGATAATCATTAAAGAAATATAATCCAATATGGTCAATTGATATGGAGCAACTATTGGAGGTTGAATTAGAGATGATGTCCTTGGTTGAACTTGAGAAGAACTAATTTGTTAAGGTTGGTCTCATCATAGATCAACAATTGGCTCTAAAGGAAGCTGTTGTAAAGGGAAGGGACAATCTCTCCTTGAAATAGGCAGAGGATCTTACCTTCAAAAAGAAGCTTGCAGGCCACAACTGGACCAACTCCATCAAACATGGAATGAAAGGGAGATAAGGAAAACTTCTCTCATAAAGAGAGAAACTAACATTAATATTGAGATCTAATGGTGAAGGAATTCAAAGGAAAGAAGATCTTACCTCCAAGAAGAAGCTTGTAGGCCACAACTGGACCAACTCCATCAAACATAGAATGAAAGGGAGATGAGGAAAACTTCTCTAATAAAGAGAAAAACTGACATTAATATTCAGATCTAATGGTGAAGGAATTCAAGGGAAGGAGAGATTTTATTGATCAAACCTTTGAAATTTATTGAATGTATTTTTTTTAATATTTAGTAGAATTTTTTTTTTTTTTTACTATTATAAGCAATGAATTATATTTAGAATAAGAATGTATAAATTTTATTTAAATTTCTAATTATTATTATTATTATTATTATTATTATTATTATTATTATTATTATTATTATTATTATTATTATTATTATTTAACATTTATTATATATATATATATTTTGCAATTAAGTTACTAATTTGTGACAATAAAGTTTATCATAATAATATTATAGGTGACAACTTCACTCATATGTATGACAATTATAATTGTCACCTACTAAATTCAATGACAATATAATATCACCTCCAAATATGATTTATGTGACAATAAAAGTTATCATTATAACTACTATTATGTGACATATTGAATAAAATGTGTGACGATCAGTGTTATCACTAATCATTGTAGCATATCATGAATAATATGATTAGTGACATTTAAGTTGTCACTAATCATTTTTTTTGTTACAATAAATTAAGTTGTCATGACATTTTATCACAAATATAACATAGGTGATAATGGAACATGTCACTATAAATACTATCTAAGGCGACTAATAAAATTTGTAATAATTAATATTGTCATTAATTATAATTGGTAACAATTATTGGTGTCGTTAATTATAATTTATGACAATTATTATTATCATTAATTATACTTTTTCTGATAATTAATATTGTCATTAATTAAAAAATTAGTGACACAAAACGTTGTCACAAATTATGTATTTTATCATAATTATTATTGTCAGTAATTATAATTTTGTGGCAGTTATTATTGTAATTAATTATAATTTTTATGACAATAAATAATGTCATTAATTAATTGATATATTTTGTGATAATTATGATTGTCATTAATTTTTCTTTTTTGTGACAACCATTGAAATTCTCATGATATTTTAAGGAGTTTATTAAATTATTAATGACAATAATAATATTTAAGTGACAACTTATATATATTTAGTAACAATGAAACTTGTCACTAAACTATTTTTTGTGATGGCATATTTATTGTAACAAATGTCATATTATGTGTCATAACTTTAATTATCACATATTATTATTATTTTTAGGGACATGATATTAGGTGACAAAGTCATGACGATTTTTTATCGTCACTTAAATATTTTTTGTAATAATTTTCACTTATTTATGATAATTTTAACCATCACAAAATGCATGATTTCTTGTAGTGTACTTTATTGAATGGATGGATACAATAATGAAAATTCAAAAATTCAAATTCTTGATGAGTGTTTTCAAGTATGAACAAAGATTATATTGAATCAAATTCGAGGAGGAGTTTTTTTCAACTAGGGAGTATGATAAGAAAGTGTCTAGGGCTAGGATTAGAGGCATTATTGCAATAAAATTTAATTTCCTTTTTATTTGAATTATTATCCTTCCAATCAAAAGATTTGTAAGTCACTTTCTAATTTAGATTTTTCATATAGTAGAATATCTATCTAGGATCTTTATTATTTAGAAAGTTGTTTTATTTAAGAAGTATCATTGTTTAGTAAAATCTTTATTTCCTACTTAGTTTTTAGGATTAGTATATAAATAGGGCTTTTATTATCTATTGTAATAGAGTTTCAGCTTTGAGTTATTGATTATCAATAAAATTTGGGACTTTGTCTCTTTTATCGCATGGATCATTTATAGTGGGGTTTTAATCTTGCCAAAATTTAATCTTATTGTGTAACTCCCATGATCCTTAAATCCTTATCCCCTAGTAAGCTAAACCTAGTTAAGGAATTTTTGGGCTAATGGCATCAAATTGCTACATGCGTATGCATGTATCTTCAAGCATAACTATTTCATATACATTTAACTATGTAAGAATTATATTTCATATTGCATTATGCTTGTTTGATTAGTAAACTAGGATTTTGGTTTAGAATTTGATAAGGTAAACTTGAACGTAAGATGATATACTAGCTAGAGACAAATGTGCCATATTTGTAGAATAAATGGATCTTGAGATGTTGTGTGCTAAGTTGAAAGTTGATATGTTCTAAATAAATATGTTGAACTGTGAATCATAATGATTAAATGATGAATATCTTAGAGTTGATATGAATTCTTATGTATAGGATGTACTTATAGACTTGGAATGATCTTAAAACCTTCATATTATGTTACGACCCGTTTCCGGATCGCGATGATCCTAGGATGCAGGAGATGTCAATAGCGACCGACACCCGTAGAATCCAGTATCACATGCATAATCTATAACCATCAATTAATTATCCATTTTACTGAATTACCATTCATTCTATCATTCTGTAATTCTTTCTGTAATCTAGTGCAGTGAGCTATAACAGACATAATAACATGCCATATGATCATCATATATCTCATAATATCATCACATACATATATACATGTTCGTATTCTAACTAACCCATACATATCCTATAGAGCAGCTAGATTATGAATACCAAAATACATAATTCAAAAAAATAATTACATATATCAAGTGTGAGCAAAAATTCGCTGGATGACAAACGATGGGATTCTGCAATCTACTCCTCTCTTGAAATGTTAAACAAAGCAAAAGGGTGAGTATATAAGATAATCAGTGAATCTATATGCATTGCCAATAAAATAATGGATAACAAATGAATCAATGGTGTCAATAGATGAATGTGAACAATTTTACAGAATCATTAATCAGAAGATGACAAAATAACCAATAGATATATCGTAGCCTCGGTATAATATGGAAAGATAGATAAAGGGATGGACTATATGCGAACATATAGTCTCTAGTAGCATTAGTATGGACTATATGAAATCATACAGTCTCCAGTAATATCCATATCAATGAGCATAAGATTGATAAGGTCTTATGGCTAGGACCATAACCCTTCCCAACTAGGGTATCAATAATACAATGTGCACATCGTCGATAGTATATTCCCACTACCCTGTCGAATCAGTAGCTCTGTCAAGCCACATTAGAATCAATATAAACAAGAACATATAAATGGACACCATTATGCAACAATGGTATCCTCCATATCAATAAGCTCAATATCAATCAAATCAACTATCAATTGAATCAATGGCATTACAATAGACGATATATAATAAATGACAAGTGGTTTGGTAATCAACAAGACATGGAATAAAAGTTGGTTCGGCAAAGAAAAATGGTAGGCCAATTGGCATGCCAATGTCGCTGGCGACAATAACAGGTCTATAGAATACAAAGCAATAGGCCAAGGCAAAACAACTAGGCATTTTGTCAAACACTTGGTGGGCATAAAATGGCAAGCCAATAGGTTAGGGTTGGGTGCAAATTTAACATGCCCAATTCAACCACCAACAAACCATATTGTAGGCAACACAATAAGATACAAATATACAAGATTAAATAACATAAAAGGGATCAAAATAGCATAGGAATTCAAAGGCAAAATCAAAGAAAATCAAGGCCATGAATAGTACAATACCATTTGGCCAAAATAGAGATTTTTCATATGGTTTCCAATGTTCAATCTAAGGCATTAGACATGTTATTTGATGCATATAAGACTCACCAATTGCTTCTAATTGCCTTGGAAAATTGATTTCCACCCAATTTCTTCAAAAAAGGCAATATGCACAACTTGAGCCAACTTGATTTTTTACACCAAAATAATCATCAATTAGTTACCTAATGGCCTCCAATTAACATATTCTAGCATCAATTAATATTAACTAATACTAATTAACATAGCTAAGGCATACAACTTCATTTAGGTTAGCAAATTTTGGAATTCTTATCCAAATGCATCAATTGATGCAATCTAACCTAAAACCCATTCAATTCAACTCCTAAATCACCTAAATGAACCATTAAATTGAACAAATTAATTCCTTACCTAGAATGGATGAAGGAGTTGAATTCTTCAAGCAAAAATTCCTTGAATCCCTTTAGCTTTTCAAGAAAAATAATGGAGGAAAACGATAGAACAATGGTTAAACTCAACTTTTTTATTATTTTTCTTAAGGATTTTGGTGAGAAATTTGAAGTAGAATTGGGGAAGAAGGAAGAAGAGTGGTTCGACCAAGAGAAATGAAGAAGAAGAAGATGACAAAATGATTCTAAGGCATGTTTTTATATAAAAATCATAATAGCAATTTACATTTTGATCCTTAAACTTCTATGAGTTACACTTTGACCCCAACTTCTTCTGTAATTTATTCTGACAGTTTTGTCAGGATTTAGATTTCAAAGTGGGGAATCAATAGGCTTATTTTAATTTATACTTATTTACAAAAATAGTTTCAGGGTCATTATGAAACTCAGACAGACTCATTTCCACTATTCACCTTAAAGTTTCATTTATTTATAATTTTACCATTGGTTACTTTTTTAGTGTTCCTAAATGTTTTTCACTTCCTTCTTTTTACCAAAATTACACATGCGTTAGGGTAAACTTTTACCCCTTGGTCCAATTTAGAAATTATTTTGTTGACCGGACTACTAATTTCTCGGCAGTGTTCCCGACACCACCGATGTCAGGAAAAGTAATTAGTTCGCTTTTTAACTATATCTCTAAAATTATTTCCCATCATTTCAATGCCTTTAAACCACATACTGAGAATTAAATCATTCATATGAGTTAGAACTTTCTTAGGTATTACATTCTACCTCCCTTTAAATAAATTCGTTCTCGAATTTAAATAAAATGCTTACCTCATTGCTGGAATAGGAATGGATATTTGTCTCTAATCTCCTGATCGCTTTTCCAAGTGCACTCTTCCATCGACTGGTTTCTCCAAAGCACCTTAACCATAGGTATCTCCTTATTCTGCAGCTGTCTGACTTGTCGATTAACTATCTCCACTAGATACTCCTTATACGACAAGTCCTCATTGAGTCTCACATCTTGTACCTCCAATATATGTGATGGATTAGACACATATTTTCGTAGCATCGAGATGTGAAAAATTGGATGTACGTGGCTCATGTTAGATGGAAGAGCCAATCTATAGGCCACATTACCTATCTTCTCAAGAATCTCAAATGGGCCTATAAACATTGCTGACAACTTTTCCCTCTTCTTAAATCTCATAATACCCCTATCGGTGAGATCTTAAGGAAGACATGGTCACCAACTGCAAAATGTACATCTTTCTTCTTCGGATCTGCATAGCTTTTCTGCCTACTGAAAGCAGTCTTCATCCGATCTCTAATCATAGGAACCTTTTTCATGGTCTCTCTGATCAACTCTGGCCCCTCAAGCTGCTTCTCCCCTGGCTCTACCCAACACACTAGAGATCTACATTTTCTACCATATAGTGCTTCAAATGGAGCCATACCAATAGAAGAGTGGAAACTGTTATTATAAGAGAACTCAATCAATGGCAGATAATAATCTCAGTTACCTTTGAAATCCATAACACAGAATCTAAGCATATCCTCCAAAGTCTGGATTGTCCTTTCCGACTGTCCATCATTCTGCGGATGGAAAGTAGTACTGAACTGTAACTGAGTACCCATGGCCTCTTAAAACTTTTGTGAAAACCGGAAGGTGAACTGTGTACCTCTGTCTGAAATGATCATCAAAGGAACTCCATGCAGTCGCACAATCTTATCCACATACAACTGTACATACTGAGCTTCTGTATAACTGGTCTTAACCTCCAAGAAATGAGCAGATTTTGTCAACCGGTCAACAATCACCCATATGGAGTCATAACCCTTCGTAGTCCTCGGTAGACCCACTATAAAATCCATAGTAACCTGCTCCCATTTCCACTCGGGCAACTCAATCTCCTGAAGCAACCTGATGGCTTCTGATGCTCAAACTTAACCTGCTGACAGGCTAAGCATTTGGAAACAAATTGAGCCACATCTCTCTTCATACCAGGCCACCAATATACATCTCTCAAATCATGGTACATCTTGGTAATCCTTGGATGTACACTATATGCTTAGTAATGAGCCTCTCTCATAATCCGATCCCAGAGCCCATCCATATTAGGTACACATATATGCTTCCCACACTTCAATACTCCATCCTCCACTATAAACTCTGTCATTTTTCCATTCTGTACATCTCCCTTAAGCTTTAGTAAATAAGGATCCCTATCCTGAGCCACTTTAATATCATCAAGTAACAGTGACTTCACCTGAAATTGGGCTATCAGAACTTGGTTATGATAATGGGAACCCTAATCTAACTCCATACCCATATCTGCTAAATCCCTCATCTCTCGGATCAAAGGTCTCCTACCAACCATGATATGAGCCAGACTGCCCAAGGACTTCCTGCTCAGTGCATCAGCCATTACATTGGCTTTACCTAGGTGATAAAGGATCTCACAGTCATAATCCTTAAGTAACTCCACCCATCTGAGCTGCCGAAAATTCAGATCCTTCTGTTGAAATATATACTGTAAACTCGTATGATTAATATATATCTCACATTTCGATCCATACAAGTAATGCCTCCAAATCTTCAATGCAAATACCACAGTTGCCATCTCCAGATCATGTATAGGATAATTCGCTTCATGCTTCTTAAATTGACTAGAAGCATAAACAATCACTCTCTTGTTCTGCATCAATACACATCCCAATCCGATTCGAGAAGCATCACAATACACAGTAAATTTCTTCCCCTCTGATGGCAATGCTAACACTGGAGCACTGGTGAGGCAAGACTTCAAAGTCTGAAAACTGTGCTCACACTCATCAGTCCACAAATAACGCTCCTGTTTCTGCATCAGCCTAGTCAATGGAGCTGCAATCCTGGAAAAATCCTTCATAAACCTCCTGTAATACCTTGCCATACCCAGAAAACTACGAACCTCAGAAACACTAGTAGGCTGAGGCCAATTCGCAACTGCTTCAATCTTCTGAGGATCCACCTTAATACCATCCTTTCATATCACATGCCCAAGGAAATACACTTCGGTTAGCCAAAACTGGCATTTAGATAACTTAGTATACAACTGATGCTCTCAAAGCATCTGCAATATAATCCTCAGATGCTCCGTATGCTCCTCCTAACTCTAGAATAGATAAGAATGTCATCAATGAATACAATGATAAACTTATCCAAAAAATGACCTGAACACCCTGTTCATCAGATCCATAAACGCAGCCAGTGCATTGGTCAACCCGAATGGCAACACCAAAAACTCATAATGCCCATATCGAGTCCTGAAAGCAGTCTTAGGTACATCACCCTTCTTAATCTTCAATTGGTAATACCCAGACCTCAGATCAATCTTCGAAAAATAGCTAGCACCCTGCAACTAATCAAACAAGTCATCTATCCGTGGTAATGGATACTTGTTCTTCACTGTCACCTTATTCAGCTGCCTGTAATCTATACACATCCTCAAAGAGCCATCCTTCTTCTTTACAAACAATACCGGTGCACCTCAAGGAGAACTACTCGGTCTAATGAACCCTCTATCTAATAGCTCCTGCAACTGCACCTTCAATTCCTTCAATTCAGCTGGTGCCATTCTGTATGGAGGAATGGATATAGGATCAGTGCCTGCATGCACCTCAATCTCAAACTCCATCTCCCTATCTAGGGGAAATCTTAGCAACTCCTTAGGAAATACATCAGAAAACTTCCGAACTACCGGTATCTGATCAAGATCTACAGAAGACTTATGCATATCTATCACATGAGCTAAATAGGCTGAAAAACCTTTCCCAATCATCCTCCTAGCTTGGATAGCAGAAACCATATTAACTTTGAACTCTCGTATATCACCTTGAAACTTAAACTCTGGCTGCCCCTCAGGCTGAAACCTAACCTTCTTTTGATAACAATCAATAACTGCCCGATGCCTCATAAGCCAATCCATACCCAAAATAAGATCTAACTCTAAGACTGCCAGTTCAATCAAATCAGCATGCAATATGTTATCATCAATCTCAATCACACAGTTAGGATAAAAATAATCCATATTAACACTCTCACCTATCGGTGTAGTAATCACTAAAGGTACATCTAACAATTTCCTTTCCTTATTCAATTTAGGTGCAAAGTATGGTGACACAAAGGAATGAGTAGCACCATAATCAAATAAGGCATCTGCAATCTAATTTTGAATCAGAATAGTACCTGTGACCATATTATATGATCTCTGAGCCTCATGGGTATTGACTTTAAATACTCTGCCCTGACCTCTACCCACTGGGCCCTGACTACTGTTAGGAACCTGTCCTCCTCTGCCTCTACCTTTGCCTGAAGCCTCTCTACCCATATTTTGACTCATCTGTACAGTAGGCTGAGAAATTGTAGCAGATGGTTGCTGCTCACCCTTCATAAGACATCTACTAACACAGTGACCATGCTGACCACATCTCAAGCAAGCACCAGTCTGATGGCAACACTCCCATCCATGTCTCCGTCCATAAAACCCACAACTAGGTAGACTAGGTGTCTGTGCAGCTAGTCTCGAAGAACCTTATGAATAGCAGGTGCTGACTGAACCATTGGCGGTCCCCTGCTCTACACTCTCCTCCTCTGACTACTGGCTGAAGATCACTAATCAAATCGAAGCATTTGCTCTGCCTGCCTAGGCTGGGTGCTACTCTCCCCCCTCCTAATCTAAGCTCCTGGACCTCCTTTCCTCTTCTGGTCCCTCTTTGCCCTCTTTGTCTTATACTTCTCTTCCATCTGTATGGCCTTATCAATAACTATTATCAGAGAAGTAAATTCTATAGCCAACAATGTATTATGAAGTGCAGCATGTAACCCTCTCCTTAACCTGTTGTTCAGATCTGCCTCAATAGGAACAATATGAGTAGCATACCTACTCAGCCTAATGAAGTCCTCAGCATATTCCTCTACTGATTTGTTACCTGCTCCAACTACTCAAACTGAATCAGGTTATAGGTCTCCACCCCCTCAGTAATGAACTCATCTATAAGCCCCTGTCGAAACTCAATCCATTTAGGTAGATGTTCACCATATAACCTAGGCTCCATCCTCCTCAAGAACCAAGTCCAAGCCTTCCCCTTTAATAACAACCCAACAAACCCTACTGCTCTTAACTCAGAATAAGGTAGTCTCCTAACTACCTTCTCAACCTCCTCCAGAAAGTCCATCGGATCACTACCTCTGTCACCCCTAAACTCTGGTAAGTTTAGCTTCAGAAAGCTAAACATAGATACGCCACCTTCCTCAATGACTCTACGGCCTCCCTATACAGTAGGTTCCTAAGGAACCTCTACTGGCTGCACAGGAGCCGGTGCAACTGGTACTGCCTCTAGTGCCACATGTGGGGGCACTGTTGCTGGAACTGGTGGTGGCGGTATATTTTGAAGTTCCCACCTCAAATCAGCTAAATCCCTGCGTAACTCCATCAATCGCCTTATCAACTCAACTCTCCAGGGATCATTGTTTCTCTCTGTATCCTCTATAGTCCATCAAAATCTAGACGGACCCTCTGAAACCGAGAACTCCCTAACCAAGGATTCATTAGAGGCTATATCTGCCTCTTGAGTATCTCTGTCCCTATAGCCGAACATCTCTGTAATCTGTCAAAAAAAAAGGGAAACATACTCAGAATATAACAGAAATGCAGAATACTAATATATAACAGACGATAACAACAAAAGACGACAAAGGAAATCCTATGCTCCATGGTTTACTTAATTCTACCCCATTCTGTACTTAGTCACTATTCCTCTGTAATTCAGGTACTATTAATCCGTAACCTAAAACTCCACTGTCTATAACCTAGAGTTCTGATACCACCTCCGTCATGACCCGTTTCAGGATCGCGATGGTCCTTGGATGCGGGAGATGCCAATGGCGACTGGCACTTGTAGAACCCAGTATCACATGCATAATCTATAACCATCAATTAATTATCCATTTTACTGAATTACTATTCATTCTGTCATTCTGTAATTCTTTCAGTAATCTAATGCAGTGAGTTGTAACAGACATAATAACATGCCATATGATCATCATATATCTCATAATATCATCACATACATATATACATGTTCATATTCTAACTAACCCATACATATCCCATGGAGCAGCTAGATTATGAACACCAAAATACAGAATTCAAAAAAATAATTACATATATCAAGTGTGAGCAGAAATCTGCTGGATGACAAACGATGGGATTCTGCAATCTACTCCTCTCCTGAAAGGTTAAACAAAGCAAAAGGGAGAGTATATAAGATACTCAGTGAATCTATATGCATCGCCAATAAAATAATGGATAAGAAATGAATCAATGGTGTCAATAGATCATTATGAACAATTTTACAGAATCATTAATCAGAAGATGACAAATAACCAATAGATATATCGTAGGTTCGGCATAATATGGAAAGATGGATAAAGGGATGAACTATATGCGAACATACAATCTCCAGTAGAATTAGTATGGACTATATGAAATCGTATAGTCTCTAGTAATATCCATATAAGTGAGCATAAGACTGATCAGGTCTTATGGCCAGGACCATAACCCTTCCCAGCTAGGGTATCAATAATACAATGTGCACATCGCCGACACTATATTCCCACTACCCTGTCAGATTGGTAGCTCTGTCAAGCCACATTAGGATCAATATAAACAAGAACATATCAATGGACACCATTATGCAACAATGGTATCCTCCATATCAATAAGCTCAATATCAATCAAATCAACTATCAATTGAATCAATGGCATTGCAATAGACGATATATAATCAATGACAAGTGGTTTGGTAATGAACAAGACATGGAACAAAAGTTGGTTTGGAAAAAGAAAATGGTAGGACAATTGGCATGCCAATGTCGTTGGCGACAGTGGCATTCAAATGGTAGGCCTATGGATACAAAGCAATAGGCCAAAGTAAAGCTATCACGACCCAACTTGAGAGTCGCGACGGTCCTAGGGTACGGATATTGCTTATGCTACCAGTACCACGAAGAACCCAAATAACTGTACTATATGGCATGCAATTCAATAACAAGCTCAATATGGCTTGACAATTTAATAAAATTTGGGCAGCATCTCCTCTATATAAGAAGTATGCCCAGTTGAAAAACATGCAAATAAGCACTTCTACTATATACTTCAACATCTATCTCAATTCAAGGATCCCTCTGGATCTCCAATATCAACTCAATTAAAACATCTGTATATCAGATCACATACATTCATCTCAACACATATGAATATATCTCCAAAATATAACTTATAGATATAAAGATGCAACACACATATATACATGCCAAACCTTAATTTACAGTACTATGGAATCTCTATACTGTACAAATATTTACATATATCTTTGGAACTGGAATTTACATGTCACAAGTAACAAAATTTCCACTGCGAGGATAAGATGTGCCAATGGAATACGGGCCTCACTGCTGACTTGAAAATGATAACCATTGAAGGGGGTGAGTATAAAAATACTCAGTGAATCCAAATGCATAAAAATGCAGTAGATGCTATATAATCAATAACTGCCCTTATATGGCATGTAGAATCAATATTTAATAACAAGTAAAGGAAGTAAGAAGTATATGTATCAATAAACATATGAGTATTCATATCAATATTCAATATATAAGCCAACTTACATATGATATAACAGGATTAAGTCATATTCAAGTTCATTTGCATTATTTGTAATAGGCACGATAATCAAGTGCTTTAATTCATTACACTCAAAGGGGACCAGCCTTTACGACTAAGGAATATTACACACCCTCCCTAGCATGGGCCAATTTATGAATACTAGAGAATATTACACCCTCTCCTGCAAGGGCTAACTTATTTAACACCAGTGTGCACACGGTCAATGGAATTTTACACTACCCATCGAAGTAGTCCTGTTTTAAATATCATATGTTTGTGCCTCCATACAAACATTAAATATAACACAAATAGAACTTATATAGTTGTAAATATATATATATATATATATATATATATATATATATATATATATATATATATATAAAGAATAATGGAACAAATTGGAAAGTTGTTAAAAAATTGCCCGGCGGGGCCCAGTTGTGCTGTCGCAACTGGCTCCCAAATTACGGGTTCATTTTGAGATTTTTGAGTAGCTTCTGGTTAACTAGGTTACCAAAAGAATTAGGTGGACCATGAAGTACCGTTTCAAAGCTTAAGTCGAGACTAGAGGATTGGGCCAAGTGGTGGCCCAATTGGCTTTCTGGATTTCATTTTATAGACCGGCAAAGTTTAGGTCAATTTTGGTCGTTTCAGCGAGCTTATTTACGAGCCAATTTGCACTGTTTGGGTTTTTAGGTATCAAACTCTATTTTATTGGCTCCAATGAAATATTATAGCATATATTATGCAAATCATGCATGATTATACATAAGGACTCACCTTTTACACAATGTTTCCACTTAGCCCCCAAAACACCGACAGTAGCCCTAGTAGGTCTACCGTTCGACACTCCGAGCTAGAGTTTTCGACGGTTCACCTATTTTCACATATAACACTCCGGTAAGACTTTATATCATTACAAATCACATAATTCACATAAACAAACATCAAAACACACCAAATCACATAAGGCATACACATTATACCTTATAAGCCTTACTTTGCACAAATCATACTATTTCCATTCCTTTATGCAATAACACATATCTATCACCATATTTAACTCATATTATGCTTATTCATCACTTATACAACATATTAACAACTCTTATACACTTAGTTCATCATTTCATATTAAACATATACCATATTCAAACTTAGCTTTCAAGTACTCAAATCAATCATTCTTTACATATCAAAACCTATACATTTCCATCATTTTCAACACTTATTCATATTCAAACTTTACTTTATAAATCACATTAGCCAAACACTTTAAACTAGTAAACTCAATCTTGTCCAACTTAAGTAAAATTCATTCAATTCATCCATTTTTCAATGCCATTCCATCAAATATCATACAAATGCATCCAATGTATAACATTTAAGCATTTAAACCTAACAAACATCAAAATACAACATACCATTCTAGTTCATCACATTCGGCCAAAACAATTTTCCTTCCAAATAGATTGTTTTCCAACATTTAGACATCAATTCATTACATATACATCAAATACACTTCATTCCATCATTTAAACTCATAAAACAATAAAGTACAAACCAAACCCTAAGCCATACATGGTTCGGCCACTTTAGAAGTTCCTCCAATTCAATTTGTTTCAATCATTTAACCACTAATTCATACTATACACATCAATTAAACAACATTTGAAGCAATTAATCCATCAAAACAACACTTTGATTTCAAGTTCTTCCTATTAGGGTTTCAATCCAAGTTTTTGAATTCTAACCATACAAAATGTGTTTTGATCACTAATAAACATCAAGGAACATTATACTAACATAATTGAATCAAAAGAATTCAAAAACCAACAACTTACTAAAAATTCTTCAAAATCTTCTTTGAATTAATTTGTTCCTTTTTCAAGTTTTTCTTTCAAATCTATGGTTATATTTGTGTTTAGGATGATGGAATTAACATGTTTCCATCAAAGATTGAAAGAAAACAATAAAAAATGATGGTGGTGGATGGTGGCCGAAATGAAGAAATGGAGGAGAGAGAAGTTGCTGCAACTTTTTGCTGAAAATGGTGATGAACAATGGAAGAGGTGGAAAATATCAACTTAAATATCAAAGGCCTAATCCTATGCTTTAGGTTTATGGTACTTTTGGTGAAACCTAGCTATCCAACCATCCATTTCTTCATCTTTTCATCCAATGGTTGGATTTAATCAAGCCTAAAATCATTCCATAAGGTTGCATATATAATATAACTCCATATTGCAAAGGAAAATATCAAAATAGCCTTAGTACAAAAAAAGCACCTCGATTGAACAGCTTGCTGTGAACTATTTTCAACCGGGTTTAATTCTCCAACTATTATTCAAATAAACTTAATAATATCATTTTCATTTCCTTAAATTCTTTTATACCTTCAAATATAGTGTTAATTCCATCAAAATTCGAAGAGGGTGTGAAATGACCATTTTGCCCCCAGTTCACCAAAAACTCAGAAATTTTCAATTTTGTCCTAACAACCTTTAAACCACTTCTATGCATAAAATCAACTCATATAACATGCATAACTATCAATTTCATGCATAAATACATAATATCAACATATTCAAAAGAAAGGAAAAATTTTCCCCTAAGTTCCCCTTAAAGGTTCAAATGAGGTTTAGGTTGAGGTGTAACAAAAACAACTAGGCATTTTGTCAAACACTCAGTGGGCACAAAATGACAAGCCAATAGGTTAGGGTTGGGTGCAAATTTGGCATGCCCAATTCAACTAACAATAAACCACATTATAGGCAACACAATAAGATACAAATATACAAGATTAAACAACATAAAATGGATCAAAATAGCATAGGAATTCAAAGGCAAAATCAAAGAAAATCAAGGCCATAAATAGTACAATACCATTTGGCCAAAATAGAGATTTTTCATATGGTTTCCAATGTTTAATCTAAGGTATTAGACATATTATTTGATACATATAAGACTCACCAATTGCTTCCAATTGTCTTGGAAAATTGATTTCCACCCAATTTCTTTAAAGAACGCAATATGCACAACTTGAGCCAACTTGATTTCTACACCAAAATAACCATCAATTAGTTATCTAATGGCCTCCAATTAACATATTCTAGCATCAATTAACATTAACTAACACTATTAACATAGCTAAGGCATACAACTTCATTTAGGTTAGCGAATTTGGGAATTGCTATCCAAATGCATCAATTGATGCAATCTAACCTAAAACCCATTCAATTCAACTCCTAAATCACCTAAATGAACCATTAAATTGAACAAATTAATTCCTTACCTAGAATGGATGAAGGAGTCGAATTCCTCAAGCAAAAATTCCTTGAATCCCTTTAGCTTTTCAAGCAAAATAATGGACGAAAATGGTGGAATAATGGTTAAACTCAACTTTTTTATGATTTTTCTTAAGGATTTTGGTGAGAAATTTGAAGTAGAATTGGGGAAGAAGGAAGAAGAGTGGTTCGGCCAAGAGAAATGAAAAAGAAGAAGATGGCCAAATGATTCTAAGGCATGTTTTTATATAAAAATCATAATAGCAATTTACATTTTGGTCCTTAAACTTCCATGAGTTACACTTTGACCCCAACTTCTTCTGTAATTTAGTCTAACAATTCTGTCAGGATTTAGATTTCAAAATAGGAAATCAATAGGCTTATTTTAATTTATACTTATTTATAAAAATAGTTTCAGAGTCATTCTGAAACTTAGACAGACTCATTTCCAATATTCACCTTAAAGTTCTATTTATTTACAATTTTGCTATTGGTTACTTTTTCAGTATTCCTAAATATTTTTCACTTCCTTCTTTTTACCAAAATTAGACATGCATTAGGGTGAAAATTTACCTCCTAGTCCAATTCAGAAATTCTTTTGTTGACCGAATTGCTAATTTCTCGGCAGTGTTCTTGACAACGCCGATTTCCGGAAAAGTAATTAGTTCGCTTTCTAACTGTGTCTCTAAAATTATTTCTCATCATTTCAATGCCTTTAAACCACATACTGAGAATTAAATCATGCATATGAGTTATAATTTTTTAGGGTATTACATATTATGTGTTTAGAGACTCAATGCTTGATTAGGTATCAATAGGTATGAGTTAAGTGACCAATAGGGGGTTCCTTTGATAGTAACAGGCATGAAGAACCAGTGACACATGTGAATTTCTTCTATGTCCAAAATTTCAAACTTCAGTTTTGAAGGTAACGAGCATGAATTATTAGTAATATTCATTACTTTTCTTTTTGTCCAAATCTTTCAAATTGAATTTAAAATATAATGAACGTTACCCATAACTCATGAAAGAGAAGTAACAAGCATGAATTTTCTCTCTATCAGAAATTGACTAAATTCTGTAAATTGAGTTATAAGTGTTACCCATTTGGAACACCTGTAAATTCCTCCTCATGCTTTATAACTTAAGTGCAAGTAACAAGCGTTACTCATAAAGTGATACCCATTACTAGTTAAGAAGTATAAAAAGCCCCATTTATTTTCAACAGTTGCCACAAATTGTCACTTCCTTCTTCTTTTCTTTGAGCCCCAAAACCCTAGTTGAGCTTTTTCACTTCTCTACACTAAAAACCACTAAGAAATTTTCAAGTCTTAGAGAGAATTACATAAGAAAGTATAAGTTTCTCTTAATTTCTCTTTGAGTTCAAGCTAAAAGATTATAAAGGTAATCTTCTTATCCATTAATTATAAGCATAGGTGACTTTATGTATCTTTATGGAAGTCATTTATAAGTTTTGGGTGTCTGTTTAGGAGTATTAATTACTTACATTTATAGTTGGTTAGGAAGGTGGAAATATTAATGATATTAATAGTGAATAGTAACATAAATATAGATATTCTTTTCTATCATCTTTAGCTCTTCATTTAATAGTGAAATTGGAATTAAAAAAAAAATCTATATAAATTTTAAAAGGCCTAGAATCGTAAGAATCCAATTTAAATCTTCATGGGTTAGCAAATCCTAGTTTTTAGATTATAATGGTAAGTTAACTATAAGATGGAATTGAGCTAAATGGATGATAATAAGGTATTTACAAGTTAGTTTAAGCCATAATTTAATATTAAAAGTCATGATTGTATGAAATATGAGAAAACATAACATGAGACCTTAAGGATATATGAGGGGTTTTGTGTTTAAGTTAAATATAGGTTGAATTATGATATACATCATGATTATTGAACATGTGTAAAGGTTGTAAGTAATTTATCCATGATAATATGTTGATTTTAGAAGTAAATTTATGTTTATACTTAAGGAAGTTAATTGGACATTTGTATGACTTTATAGTGAAGGTGAGATTAGTTAAGATAGAACCTATGCATGTCAGTTCAAGATTAGTATACATGTATAGGGCTACGGTAGATGAATCTCATTGTATGGGTATGAGTTTAAAGA
Source organism: Aleurites moluccanus (assembly GCA_948193065.1). Classification (NCBI taxonomy): domain Eukaryota; kingdom Viridiplantae; phylum Streptophyta; class Magnoliopsida; order Malpighiales; family Euphorbiaceae; genus Aleurites; species Aleurites moluccanus. The sequence goes on from CANXYC010172399.1 coordinate 18,007, forward strand.
AATTAAGTATTAAGTTAAGTTAAGTTCTTAAAATGTTTATTAGATGGCTTATAATACTATGATTTAATATATTATTCTTATAGCTCACAATAGAGGAGAGGGCAATGTTGGACCATCCTTCTAGTTAACGTTTGGGAAGATCTTCCCTATTTCTTTTATTGAGGTGAGTGAAAAATATACTATTATGCATATTCATTTAATCTTGAACCATTCAATTGAACGTTCATAGTTTCTCAACATTTCTTTCTAATGAACTTATATGTTTCCTTATTGAGGACGATTTAATATGCTAAGTCCCAATGTTTATATGTTATTATGATGTTTAACTTACTTTATAGATTTACTCAATGCACATGATGGTAGAAATCCCAAATAATGGAGGATATCATCAATCTTGCCCACAAATAAACTAACAAATAAGATATATTATGTGACTCTTCATAGGGGAATGCATTCCCTAAGCATAGGATCTTACTAGCCATGCGTATTCAGTGTGTCATGCCATGAAACATCTAATCTCACTCATGATATATTATGGATCAGATCTTTGTTGATTTCTATGGCCACTATACTTCACTCTTGATATCCTTATGATGAAATTGCATTAACAAGATGTTTCATATTGCTCATATACCTAATTACCCTGAAAATTATATTATGATATTTTGGATATCAACAAAGGATGTTCATGTTCTGTAAATGTACCCTCTTATGTGAAATATGTCATGATAACCAAGTTATAAAGATATGATAGTATATTCTATACTCATTTAATTTACTCACCCATAGTTGTCTTATATTTTTCAGGCAGCAAGTAATGGATAACTAAGGTTTATTGTCATTCCATATTTAGCAGGGAAATTTTAGATAAAACGCTCTTACCAGTAAGGGTGGGTTCATTAGATCGTGTGCATCAGTGACTTAACTGATATGGTCATATTAATCAGTGTTCTCATCTAAGAAGGACTATCGTGTCCTAGGTGTATGCTCGGTCAAGCATATGTTCATTGTATAGAAGTATTACTATCCTACTATTGTTATTGTTATCGTTTGTTCTATCATGTATATAATGATTGATTAGTGCCATTTCTTGAGGTACATTGATAGTATTGTTTATTGACCCCACATCATTTTTTATATGGATATATTTTATAATGGTGTGTATATATATATAATTGTAATTCTTTCAAGGAATTCCTAGGTATGAATACATTTCATAATTCATTGTGTTGAAGGCTCACTCTTCTTTATATGTTTTATTTTTTTTTTTCCAGCTGCTAGAGTTGAGACCCTTGAGGGAGAGGATCAAGATTCATGATATTTTTCATCTCAATAAGCTACTCATTTATAATTTTGGACATTTTCTTATATTTTCTTATTATTGGATGTTCATTTTAGATGCTCCATTGTATATGGTGATTACAAACATAGACTATATGATTTATTTTGAGTACATTAATAATTATCCTTATTCATTATAGATGATCGATTTGAGTAGCCTTTTGATCTATAGTGAAAAGTGGAATTATATTGATGATAATGATTCTGGTTACTACATAATTGATTGTATGATTGATATGGAGATTGTATATAAAGCTTTATTTAAATCTATAGAAATATAATAATGTGAAAAAAATTATTTATGTACTTTCATATAAATTTAACTTTTAATAAAATAATTTTATGTAAATTTAATTTTTGAAAAATTATTTAATACATGGTGAAAAATTTTTCTACACAACTTCTAAATTCAACTTTTATTATATATAGATTGGTTTCTATTGTAATAATAAGGTTGTCATCGAACTTGCAATTAGAGCTTTCATATCATGTAAACACTACTATATAAAGAGCTTATTAATACATTAGTGAAATTAATTTCTACAAATTATTTTTTTAATTTTTAATTTTGAAAATTAGTAGAGTCGCCACCTTCATTTTTAAGGGAAAAGAAAGAAAAACCCGATTTGACTCCAAAATATAACTCAAAGATAAAATCACTAGACCTTTGAACCGAGAGTGAGTTTGGAGACTAGGTTTTCAGTTTCAAGTAACTCTCACTTTGACTTTCCAATTAACAGTTGATTTATGAAAATGAAGTTTCATGAATGAGTATAAGAATGAAATTTAAGAATATATGATTAAAACATAATATAACATATAATATAACATTTAAAGTAAATAACATAAAGTAAAAGCGTTTTATTATATCAAAAGGCCAATAACAAGGAATGTTAACTCTAGCCCTCAATGTGAATTCTAGGTTAACCACACATTCCCCAAAATAACATTAAAATATATTAAATAGGGAAAAATAAGTGTTTTGGGTGTTTTTAGATTTGAAGTTATGAAACAGCTTATTTACGTATCCCGTTGAATAAGAATCAAAACCCACACAGTTTTCCCTTCTTGCGAATGAGGTTTTGTTTGATTTTAAGAAAATATTGATTTTGGTTCTTTTAATTGATATTTTACTAATTAATTTTGAGGTAAGAATACGATACCTTGTTTTGCAGGGGACTCCTTTCAAAGGTTTGATTATCGTCAAATTTTAATTACCGAGTTGAGTTGATTAGTCAAATTAATACAATGATGATACTTTTAGATTGACTCAAAGATAGATCGCTCTAGATTTTCTATTCTTCCCATTTAAAGAGAGTTAGAGAAATCGATTTGAAATCAAAGAGAATTGAACCGCTTATGATAAAGAAAGTCAAATATAGGGGGAGAAGAGAGAGCCAACTAAGAAAACTCTACTTAGCTGTTATGGTATGTTTTTAGAAGTGATTTGAGGCTTTAATTTATAGGAAAATGTTTGAGGAAAAATCTAACTGAAAACTGATATGGGATTCACGTTCTAAGTTTGGTGGCAGAAGGAAAGAAGCTTGGTGGCAGAAGGAAAGAAGCTTGGTGGCAGATGATAAGAAGCTTGGTGGCAAAGGGCCAAGCAATTGGTGGCATTGGCTTGCCGTAGTGGCGGCGTCGCCAAATGCTGCCTGTGCCACTGGCGGTGCAGCCATCTAGTTTTAGCACTGCCGCCAAAGACAAAAGTAGCTACCACTGGACTTGTTCTAATGCTTATCTAATATGATTTTCTTGATTCGAAGTGGTTTAATCTCCTGTTGATGCTGATCAGCTTGGCACGGTCTGATTTGTCTATATTCAGAATTGACTTTGATCTCTGATCGATTGCTAATTAGTCTAGTATGACCGAGATTTCTTGGATGCAAAATCATGTGTTCACACACATATGAAAGGTCAGATACATACTTTCAAAGCATCGTTACATGGAACACTAGATGCACACTATCTAGGTTAGGTAACAAAGCTAATTGATATAAAACTTTCCCAACCTTGTCCAAAATTTCAAATAGTTTGATATACCTTGGAGACAACTTACCCAAGGTCTTTTCTTAGAACTCCTTTCATTGATGAGACCTTTAAGAACACTAGGTCTCTAATAGAAAAATGAAGGTCTTTTCTCTTTATGTTTGTATAGCTGTTTTAGTGACCGAAGGCAATCTTCAACCGTTCCTTAATGATGGGTACTTTCTCTGCAGTGCAGTGAATCAATTTATGTCTTTCTATGAACTTCTCGCTCATTTCATCCAAACATAAAGGAGATCTACATCTTTTAACATATAAAGCCTCATAAGGTGCCATCTTGATGATTGAATGGTAGTTGTTATTGTAGGCAAACTTAATCAATGACAAGTGTTTATCCCAATTCCCACCAAAGTTTAGAATGCACATCCTTAGCATGTCCTCTAAAGTTTGAATAGTCCTCTATGATTGCCCATCCATCTAGGGGTGGAAAGCTATGCTAAAATCCAATTATGTGTCCAATGATTTGTTATGACCTGTTTCCGGATCGCGACGATCCTAGGGCACGAGAGATGCTAATGGCGATCGGCACCCGTAAAACCCAGTATCACATGCATAATCTATAAACCACAATATATCTTCTATTTTAGTTAGTTACCATCCATTTTGTTATTCTGTAATTCATTCTATAATTTACTGCAATTGGCTGTAACAGTCAATATATCATATCATATAATCATCATATAACTCATAATATCATCTCATACATATATACAAGTTCATTTCCTAGCTAACCCATACATACCCCATGGAGAAGCTAGATTATGAACATCAAAATAATAATACAGAATCAGAATATATACATCATAACTGCTAGCAGAAATCCTCGGATGACAGACGACA
>CANXYC010172401.1:0-22855 GCA_948193065.1 Aleurites moluccanus
TATATATATATAATAAATTAAAAAAATCTATAATAGAAATTAAAAAAAAAAAAAGAGCTCTCTCTCTATATAAGTATATAACATCAAATAAAAAAAATAAAATTATAACATATGTTCTAAAAAATTCTCTCAAATAAAAAAAATCTATAATACAATTTTTTTTTTTTTTAAAGTGCTTTCTCTTTATTAATTATAAAACAAACTCAAAAAAAATTATCTCAAATTAAAAAAAGAATATGCAAAATAAATCCAAAAAAAATTATAATGCAAATTAAAAGAAGTGCTCTCTCTCTCTCTCTCTCTAGATATATATATTCATATTTTTTAATTAGGAAAATTTTAATCTTTATAAATTTTTATTAAGAGAAAGATTTTAGGGATATTATAATAATTTTATTATATTTAAAAAGATATATAAAATGTATTTAAGATTTTTAGAGTGTATCTAACCACTCCCTTAATTAATTATTTTGTAATTGGATGACATCCCCGAGGCGTACGAGAGGTTGTTGAAGGAGGCGGAGAAGCGGTTGGTGAGGATTTATGAGAAGGAAGAGAAGAGAGAAGGAGAAGACAAGAAGAAGGAAAGATAGTTAGTGTTATTTTTTGAATATGAATATGAATTGCTAAAACAGTGTTGTTTTATTTTTATTTTTATTTTTTTTATTTTTATTTCATTATCTTAGTCAGCAACAAGAAATGAGTCATGCCTTTTGATTTCTCATCATTAATCTTTAACAAGCTTGCAATCTATTAAAAAAAAATAAAATTGATATATAAAAAAATAAAAATTAAAAGTCTTAATCGATAAAGAGTGAATGACGATGATCAATAATTAAAAATAAAAAAATACAGAGATTTTGAAATATATTTTATATATTTCCTTTTATTAAGAAATTATTGTTAATAATACTTATTTATATATCACTTAAAACTTTTAATTAAATTAAAATTTAAAATGATAAATTAAGAAATCTTAGCTTAATAATATGTGTACTAAACATAATCAATCATTGAGTTTTTAAACAATTTTACAATTTAGAAATTTCAATATTTATGTAACTATCCAATGTTAAAATGGTAGCAATCTTACATTGAGAGGTGCTAATTTGAGCTAGCATATCAAGCAAACACGTCAATATATAATCCCATATAAAAAACGAGTTACTACTATTATAACTTAATTAATTAACTATTTCGAGTTATTATTCAACTTTAAAACAAGAATTTAAGTGAAAAAAGAGCTACCATCTTATAGTCAAAATATATAGTGGTTTTTAATTTAGAAAATATCATTTTAACCATTAATTTTTACCGACATAAATTTATTTTTTAATATCAATTTTAATAATGAGAATCGAATTTCGATATATACTCTTAAAATAATCTTACCTTATCATTATATTAAGACGTTTTAATATCAATTTTATTAATAAAAATTAAATTTTGATATTTACTCTTAAAATAGTCTTTCCTTATCACTATATTAAAACGCGAATTCATATCAAGTTAAACACATACAAAGTCTACTATTTACAACATAATAGTGATTTTAAATATGCAGTTAACTAGGTTGGTAAGATAAAATAAGTCAGACATAATTCAATGGGAAAAATGTCAGCAAAAAATTTTTCAACATATTTTAAAGATGCTGTTAAATATTAGGGCGGTGAAATAAAATAAGTCAGACATATTTCAATGGGAAAGTTAGAAAAATTCATTTCAATACACAAAAATTCTAACTTTTCAATTTTAAGAGATTAAAATATTAAGAAACCAACTAGTAAATTGTTAATTAATTATTTAAAAATTTTCAAAATATTAATTATAAACTCAATTTGCAATTTCTTTCCCACTTTGTTAATTGAAGTTTGAATTTTTTATATAATAAATAAAATTTCTTATTAGTTTAAATAAATAAATAAATTTAATATATAATAATACATAAAAATTAACTTATAGTATCACTTACTTTATCACAAAAATAAATAAATAAGTAAAAAATCCTCAATCTGAATAATTGAAAACTAGGGTTTATATGAGCTCAAGCTCTTTGTAAAATTTCTTATTATCATTAATTATTGGAGAATAAAGATACAATGAATATAGTGTTGTCAATAAACTTGACATTTAACATCCATGGTTTATAAAAAATACAATGTTTAATTTCCATAATTAAACATGGGCGCATACCAAAAACCATATGAATTGAATTTGAGTGTTTATTAGTTGAATTATATTATCTATTTTGGGTTTGATTCATGCATACATCTTGTCAATTAAATCTAAAAAAAAAAAATTCCTCTTTCTCCTATTTGAATTTCGTCAAAATATATATATTCGTTATATTAATATTCAAAATTATCAGACGATATTGTTTAAATTTAATAAAGTAAAATTAATAATAATAATTTTTATATGATAAAATATTTATAAAAAATATAAATTAAATAAAATATGACCAGAATTCGCATTTTTGCACGGATTCACAATTAGTATTAATATAAATAATATATATGTGTAAATTTATTATATATGAACTAGTTAAAAAAAAAAAAGAATAAATAGATATTACATGCATTAATTTATAAAATTTTTAATTGAAATCTACATAAATATAATAATATAAAAATAATAATGAGATAATTTCGTATAAATTTAATTTTTAAATGAATTATTTGACACATAAAAAAAAATTATAATCAACTTTTAAATTCGATACATATAAAGAAAATATATATATATATATGCCAAAATTATTACATATGAACTAATTAAAAATAATAAAATGATATTATATGTATTAATTTGTATATAAATTTTAATTGGAATCTATATAAATACAATGTGTAGAAAAATAAATTAATTTTATATAAACTTAAATTACTTGAAATATGATGAAAAAATTTTCTAATAACTTTTTTGATTTGAGCTTTTATTAATTATTATATATAATCTATCTTTTCCCTATTAATTAATTAGTCAACGCACGAATAGAGCACGAGGAAAGCTCATGCAAACTGTAGTGTATAAACATGTATCAAATGTTAGGTTTGATTCATATTTAATTATTTATTTTTCATGATTATGATTAGAATTATAATTTTTTAATAAATAAAAGTAAAGAGAATTGAATATGTTTGTCATCTTTAAAAACAGTGATCGATGTAATTTTTTAATTTTAAACGTATCGTATATAATTGAAAAAAAAAATTAAGAGAAGCAAAAGTCATTTAAAAAAAAATTATATCACGTTTCAATATATATTAATAATTTTTAAAAATTTTGGGAAGGGATTGCTCACTCTTATTTCCAAGGGTGGAAGGTAAATCGATAGAATCGATTAAATTAAATTAAATCAATTCAATTAAAGTAAAATTGATGATTTTATTATTTATTTGGTTTGATTTATTTGAAAAATAAAATAAACTTAAAGTTTAATTTGATTTGCGGTTTGAATATTTTTTTCAATTTCAAACCAAACCAAATCGAAGTTATATATATATTATTTTTATTTTTATTATTATTATTATTAAATATATTTGATTTTATGTATATACAATCATATTTTTTTAATCTAATATTAATTTAAAATTAAAAAAATCCATAAAAATTAATTAAATATAAATAAAAAAATATATAATTCTTGAAAAAAAATATAAATTTTTGGTGTGTGAATTAATAAATAGATAAATTTTGGATTAAACAATATTGATTTATTTTTTAAATTTTTTATTACCATTATTTTATAGATATTTTTTCCTAAATTTATAATAAAATAATAACGATTTATAAAAAAAAAAAAAATCATTAGTTTAAAACCGACAAACCAAAAGTATTCAAATCAAATCAAAATAAATTAAATTTACAATTTGACTATAATGATGATTTGATTTAATTTAAAAATTTTTCAAATCAAAATTATTAATTTAATTTAATAATAATCTTTCAAACTGATCAAACCGATCCGATATCATCTCCGTTCACCCTGCTGCCAGGTTTCACCATCCAAATAAATTATTCAATCCTCGGTATAATTTTATTTATTCTTTGATTATTTATTTTATTAATATTTATAATAGTTTTATATACATATAGGTGTGCGTTAAAGAAAGGTTGCTGAGTTTGGTCGCCAAGTTAATTTGATAACAAAAGTATAGCATAAATGTATGAAAGATCCACATAACATCCAGCGTCTGGTACAAGCTTTTTTATATATATAGCTTTAATTACTTAAATAATTTTTTTATTTTTATTTTTCAGTTAAAATTGCCATTCTAACAGCTTCTAAACAAACTGGAAGAATCAGATACATATATAAGTTTGACTCCAAACAAAAGCAGTTAAATGATGGATATGGCTAAAGTTAAGTCTTCCCACGTGCAAACTACTTGTGAAGAACAATTATAATGTGTAAGCAAAATGAATTAAAACTGTTAGTTAGGTCTGAAAAAGGTTAACAAAAACCTAAAACCTAAAAAAATTAACTTATTATAGAGTCTTAGCAAGTTTACCAACCTCTTCATCTTCATTAATTTATGTAATTTATATATATATAAGTTATAACACTTAATCATTGTTAGATTTGGATAAGGTTAGGGCTAGTAGTTAGTTCTTTACTGACAAATTAAGGCAGGTACAATCAGGTAATTATGGATTTTGATTATTGAATAATCTTCATTAACAAGATTAATTGTAAAGATTCAATAAGAAAAAAATATTTTCTAGTAAAAATTTATGGGTTTAAGCTATAAAAGGGAGATATATAGCCTATTCATCCATAACTTTAAAGGTGTCCATCATTTGCATAGTAATGCTCATGGCTTTTCTTTTAGGTGTTCAATTTTGATCCAATTTAAATTTGTTCACCCTAATTTTTCCTACAATACATATATGTTCAAAAAGACTCAACCATAATCCATATGATTAATTAACTGGAAATGATTCAACTATACCTATTTAAACTTTAGTTCTCTTAATTTATCTTTAATATTTTTTATCCAAAATTATGATACATATTTACTTTATTATGTTAAATAATAATAATTTATACTCAGTGCATAAAATGAATTTACTTTTCATTTTATTGATTAAAATTTGATTCTTGAGATTAATACAGCTAGGTATGATCTTTATCTTGTTCATGGAGAATTTTATTTTAATACAAGTATAAATTGATTCAAAATTGTCATACTATTAGATAAAAATAGTATCTAATTAATTTTTATTTCAATTATTTAATTTTAATTTTTTAAAAAAATAAATATTCTTTTACGGTCATATATATCTCTATAAATTAATATCATCGGGACTCATTAATTATATTAATTAAAAAAAAATAATTAATTTAGTATTAATATTAATATATAATACAGATTATTAATTTATTGAGTATGAATTGATAGAGGTTTTAATGTATGTGGATCCAAAATTCCAAATGTCATCTCCTAATCCTTATCTAATCAATAACTTGATAAATATTTGGTGGATATAATGACCTCTACTCTACTATAGATAGATCAACAAATTAAGTTGAGTCTTTTCACCAAAATGGAAAAAAAAATATTTATCTTATTATTTTTTTTTTATATATAATAATAACAACAACAATAAAAATAAATAAGTATTTAAAAAAAAAAAGAAAAAAAAAGAAAATGGCTAGGTGGGTTATAAGTAGACGTTGTAGGTTAGAAACTTAAGAAGACGTTGAAAGCAGAACGGAATTCACCCCACCAAGTAACCTCTTTTATCTTCCTTTCTCTCTCTCTTTCTTTCTCACATATACACACATTCACAAAAGAAAGAGAGAGATAGGTATGGTGACGATTACTTATAAGAGCTTGTTAGCCTAAACGTTGCATCAATCGCTGGTATACCCCTCTGTCTCCAAAACCTGAGCCTCCTCTCTCTCTTTCTCCACTCTCTAACGGAAAACTCCTATTAATCTCTCTCTCTTTATATATATGCAATCACACTTTCATGTTTATTTTATTAGCTTGAAAAACAGAAGAGGAAAAGTAAATATATATATATATATATATAGGAACTATCTATATATATATTTAGCTAGCAAGTCTTGTTCTGTTCCTGAACTTGCTAGCTAGCTAGGGTTTTTTCTCTTCTGTTTTTATTGGTTTGGTTTGGTTTGTTGGTTAGTAGATCAGATATGTGTACAAGAGGTCATTGGAGACCAGCTGAAGATGAAAAGCTTAAAGAGTTAGTCGAACGCTATGGTCCTCATAATTGGAACGCCATAGCTGAAAAGCTTCAAGGAAGATCAGGTAATAACATTTACTAATTAATTATTTGATTTTTTTTATTTTTATTTTTTTTGGGGGGGGGGGGGTTGGTTTATATTAGAAATTTGGTTGTTAAGATTTGAATCTCTAATCTCTTATAAACTTCCGATTGAGGTTTATTGAGTTTTGACTAAGGACAAAGGAATTCAAAAGTTTTGTTATAACTTATTTATTAGGTTTTGACTCTTTCCAAAGATTTGAACTCTTAATTCAAAGTTATGTCATCACTTAATTGTGAATGCAAATTTTAATATTAATTTTTTATTAATTTTTTCATGAATTTAATTTCTTACAGTGTTAGGTTTAATTAAGGAAGATTAATTTATATATTTGCTTAATTATAGAAAAAGAAACAAATTAGTGAAGTTAATTATTATTAAGTTATGTGTGTGAGTGTGACCAATAACAAACACAATGAATATTCAGGGAAGAGTTGTAGGTTGAGATGGTTTAATCAGCTAGATCCAAGAATCAATCGAAGCCCATTTACAGAAGAGGAAGAAGAGAGACTTCTTGCTTCTCATAGGATTCATGGAAATAGATGGGCTGTTATTGCAAGACTTTTTCCTGGTCGAACTGATAATGCTGTCAAGAACCATTGGCATGTTATTATGGCAAGAAAATGTAGGGAAAGATCAAGACTTCAAGCTAAAAGAGCTGCTCATCATCATTCCTTACTAAATGATCAAAAACAACATTCCTCTTCCAAACATGACCATAATCAAAATCAAAATCATCATTTGTTGATCAATTGTGAAACTGCAAATCTTTCTTCGTTGGTCGATAAATACTGTGATAAATACTATAATCATCATCAGTTTCCTTTCCCTCATGGTTATCGTCGACCGTTTTGCCGAGGGAGTGAAAATCAAAGTCATTCTCAAGGTAAAAAAATCTTCTTCTTTTTTTTCATGAAATAATCGAATTTTAATTTTAATGCACATTTAGCATAACGTAATAAAATATAATGGAATGCATTTTCCATTTACTGTTCTTTCAATCACATTCTATCATATTTCATATTTAATATAAATACATATATTATGATGAAATCAGAAGGTCCACTTAATTTGAAAGATCTGCATAATAGATTTTAGTGAAATATATACTCATGAGTTTGACAATTTATATTCCAGCAACGAGTTTATAACTTTTTCCTACTTATATATTATTCATTAATCTCTTTTATTTTCAATATAAAATTTCACCCACTTATAAATTTTGTAGTTACTTTAACAAAATATTTGGTATAGTAACTATATCAAAGACTACATATTATATAGTATAGTAATACAAATTACAGTATTGAGAAATGTATGCTATGTATATCACTAGCTATTATTCACGTAGTTTATTTATATAAGCAAAATGATTTTATTAGATAGATATAAAAAGGATATTTGGATCTACTTAAAATAGACATGAAACGTCGTTTTGAAATTTAAAAAATATTAAATAATCTTTTGAGTGTTTAGATGTTAATTAAAAAAGCCGTTTTGAAATTTAAAAACTGAAAAAATTTAAAATAGATATAACAGTTTTTTTGAAATGGTGTTTTTAAAACTTTATTTTCAAAATAGGGTATATATCCAAACACTCCCAAAATAAGAAACAGTAAAAATTCACATTTAAATATATACATAATGTATATCTCTATGACACTATTCACAGAGTTAATCATTATACTTAGAAATACTCTTAATTTAATACATATACATCAAGCATAGCATAATGAAACTCTAATAAAAATCTACTATGTTTCATATTTGATAATGAAACGTAATAGAATATAATGGAATGAACTTTCTAAGTGCCATTCTATTCCATTGTATTCTGTTATTTTGGATGCAATTGATTATTTTTTTTCAATTACTGTTCTATTGAATTTTCTCATTATACTCTATTGTATGAACCATTATGTAATGTATATATAATTTATCAAACATGTTTTAAATATCTCATAAACCTGCATGCTACGCTATATTTCTACTGATTTTCTTCTTGTGTTTCATAATTTCATTTCCCAAATTATACAGGTAAAAAACAGGCGATTGAATTTTATGATTTTCTACAAGTAAACACAGACTCTAGCAAAAGTGAAGTAATAGACAATGCAAGAAAAGATGATGAAGAGGTGAATCAAGAAACCATGGAAGAGCAGAGAAAGGCTGGTTTGCCATTCATTGATTTTTTATCAATCGGAAAATCTTCGTAGTTCGTACACGGTATCTCATACATATGGATGATGAATTGACTTTTAGATATATACAAAGAAAGCATACATAACCAATTAGAACTTCATCTAGCTAGAGAGAATTGCATTGACATTATATATCTATCTATATATATATATAGATATATCTATATGTAACATTTAGATAGAATATTAGTGAAGAAGCATCCAAAACTTGTATGCATATATAGAAAGCAAAAGCTTTATATGCAAGATGTTAATGTAAAAGAATTATATATTCAATGAAGGCTGAAATCGTACAATTCTAGCAAGTTTTTTTTTTATTCCAAATATATATTTTGTTGCAAATTGTATTCTACCATTGAACTCTTTAACAAATATGTTTTTATTTTTTATTTTTAAATAATTTTATCGATGAAATTCAAATTTCAGCGTTCACTCTTAAACTAGTCTCACCTTATTACCATACTACTAGGTTGTTACTTATATATATATATTAATAAGCCTTTTATAACAACATTTTGCTTAATAGATCAAAATTTTAAAGTTTAAAAATCCAATTAACAAAAGTATTGATTGGAGGGCTTATAATACAAATAATTTTAAAGTTTAAAGATTTAATTAAGAAATTAATTAATATTTAAATGATTCATTAGAATATAATTTTTATATTTATTAAGGATACAATATACTAAAATAGTAAACTATTTATTTGATGGCTCAAGCACAAAAACATGAATAGATCATAGGGGCAAATTAATAAATGGGTTTAGCATTTCTTCTTATAAGCAATTGTCGTTTATATAATGAAATTGGAATGCATTTATGGAACATAATTCTATTTTATTATTTCGTACATAAAGAACCCAATTTTTCATAATAATTTTATATGAAAATAAAAATACATGTATTTATAGGAATAGTTTTTAAGATAATCACTAATTTATTATCAATTAATTTTATAATCATAGGTGGATTATACATTTATATTGATATTTCCACCATTTGTTGCTTTAAAACAGTTTTATTTTATTAATAAGTTCATGAGGTCTCAAATCGGTTAATATTTGCTCACAATTAAATTAATTGATATTTTTTCTTCAGTTTCGATCCAAACTATTGTTATCATCAGTTTATAATGAGGGTTTAAACATGAATCTTAAAATATAATCCGTTTGGATATAAAATTTTGGTATTATATTAAAGTTTATAAATATGCACAAACGTGAGTTTATAAATAAATAAATATTAAAATTTATTTATACAAAATTAATTAATTTATGTTAGATCCAATCCACACTTATTTATAAACCTTTCATATATTTTTTCATGTGAGATATTTTTTTCAACATTGAAATTCATGTTTTGTTTCCCTTATTCCTTCTGGTTTGGAAATAGTTTTTATGGTTCACTTTTAATTTGGTACTGTACAAAATCAACAGACTGAAATTATAAGGAATTTGTAAAGAAAATATTTTCATATTTAATGATATATCTTAAAATTTGAACTTTAGTTAATTATATATAATTGTATGAAAGAGAATAAATTCATTTTCCAACACCAACTTTTGAAGCTGGAAATAAAATAATCTTAGCCCTAACAAAAAAAAATAATAAAAGAAAATCCAAACTTTCCATAGCTTTAATCTTTATTTCTAGGGTATTAATTTTATCCAATTAGCTTATTGGAGTAAATTAGTCAAGAATATGCTAACTAATAAAGAAAAGTTAATGGTCGGTAAAGTAATTACTTTTTTAAACATTTTACATAATTCAAATGATTTTTTAATTTTAGTAGTTGATTCAATTAATACAATGAATTATTTTATATTGCTAAGAACTCAATTTTTAAAATCAATATTCAAAAAATAATTTTTAAATATATCAATTTTGAGCAAAAATATATTTTTAAATTAATTTAATTAGAGAGAACATAATTTTTAATGAAACTCTCTGGTATCTTTAATTTAATTACTGTTTTAATTACTAATTTTGATTAATTTATATTTGAGTCAAATAAGATTTATTAAAAAAATAAAATAAAATTTTCTCAATATTTATTTTTTTTATTCACAATATATAAATTTAAAATCTTATTTAAAGACGAACGTATTCTTATCAATCCAACCAATATGTAAATTGATAAAAAAAAAATATTTATACTGAATTAAAAAAATTAAAAGAAAAGAAAAGAAAAGAAGAAAAAGTTAAACAATGTGTGGGTAGCTAGGGATTTTAAGCACCTGCAGAATTTCAACAAAATCATGAAATTAGATAATTCTACATAGTGACGTGATTAGAGATAATAAAGCATGATCTTGACAGGACTTGTAACCACCCAAAATCCCATCTCTTTCCACATTACTTTTTCCATTAACAACGGTCCCTAAATTTTAATTTATCCCTCTTATTTGATTAATTAATCAATTATTGACCTTTCCTAATAAGTTAAAAACCTTGAGTTAATTATTTTCTTAATCTGATTTTGACATGTTAATTTCTTGACAATTCATTCTTTTTCAACAAACTAGCAAATTTTTATAAAGTTTGGATCAAATCAATGAGAATTTGATTTTTTATTTGCAAACTAATTTCACTATTGAAATTCAATTGTAAATAATTTATCATATTTAATATCCTAATTATTAATAATTTTAATCAAATCAAAGTGAAATTAACTTTGTAGCCTTGTTAGGAAATGAAAGAAACAAAAAATTACGGTTTTTTTTTTTTTTAATTATTATGAAATTTTTATATTTTAATCGATTATATTAAAAAAAAATTATTTTTTTAAAATTATATTAAAAAATTTATATATTTTTGTTCTATTAAATTATAAGGTTCTTCCATTTATTTTATTTTTTATTTTTTCCATTACTTAAATCCTAAAAGTCAAATTTTGATTATCCTTTCTTAATTTTATGGGATTGTGTATAATTCTGGATTCTAATTAAGATCGACTCTTGATTTTATTTTTTTTTTATTTTTTTTTATTTTTTTTTTACAGATGATAAAACCACAAGAAACATCTCTGGCAATAAAAGAAATTTTATAAGTTATCGACTCTCTCAAGAAGCAAGTTGCAGCTAACCGGTGTGTTTCTGTAAAGGTGCATTCTTACGGTATTCAGAGTATTTTTTTAATTAGTGTCGTATTCTTTTGTTGTTTAGTCTTTCATAATTTATGAATTGAATTTTGTAATACTTTCAGACAATAATGGAAGAGAATAACCAAAAGTTGGTTGGGTCACAAACCATCTTTTTAAGTTGTCGAATGAAAGAAGAAACAGCTGGATTAACGTAACTGATAGTAATGTAGATTTACTGACAAAGAGACAAAAAGATGCACTAGGTATGCACAGTGGTATTGATGCAAGTAATGGACACAAGGATAGCCACAGCTCTCAAGAAGATGGTCATGCTTCTACAGCAATTCTTCTTGGATCCAGTATTCCAGTCAAGAATGTTGTTCGGCCTATTAATTGGGAATGGGATGAATTGATATTGATGATGTTGTAATTTTTTTTTTTTTTCCTAGTAATTGAAGACGTAAATTGGGTATGCTAGTGGTGTTGTTATGGATCCCATTTTCTGGCTCCATGATCATCTCAATTTTTTTATTTATTTTATATGTATATATATATATTATTTTCTCTCAATATATCAAATATTTCATGATTAATTTAGTGGGTTTTTTCCTCTTGATTTAATTAGATTAAAAATAAAAAGTATTTTAAATATAAATTTAAGGATTTTTTAGTATAAGAATTTTAAATTTTAACGGAGTCAAAATATAAAGATTTTTTAATCTAATTTTAAAAATATAGAGACTTTTTAATATAATCGATCAAAATTTAAAAATTTTAAAATAATTAATCTTTTTTTTAATGAAAATAATTAAATTCACAGATATGATTACCGATCAATTAAAAATCACGAATAAAAACTCTACAATATCCACAGCTTAAATTTCTTTTCTTCTTATTTTTTTTTTCCTGTACCTTGTGTTTTTTTATAGCCACATATATGCACTTTCTATTTTTTTAAAGTGCAGATAACTTTCCACTTATGGAAAGTTATATTTTCTTTTGAATTTAATAAATGCCCTTTAACAGTTATTCAAAAGTTATAGGTCAAATTTTCTAGTATATGTGGATCCAACCGAATATCAAATAGGAAACTCTAGGACCTGTTTATTTGTAAAAAACTATATTAATTTAAAAAAAAAAAATTTCTTCGAAAACTGGAAAATAGAGTTTTATTTTTCAATCTAATATTTTCTAAATTAAAAAATTAAAAATTAATTTTCTAATTTCTAATTTTCTCAAAATATATCCTTTTCCTTCATAAATAAAATATTCCCTTTTTATAAAAATAAAATTAATAAATAAAAAATAAAATTTTTATGTTTCCATAATTTTCTTTTATAACAAAATTATTATGCAGAAACACAACTTAATAATAAGATAGTATTTGATAATTAAGAATCGAATATATTTTAGTAATGAAGTGGTTTTAACAATTTAGAAATTTAAATAATTTAAAATTATCTTTTAATCATTTTGATTTTAATATAAATTTTATTTATTAAGATGATTAAAAATTTATAATATTTTTAATAAATAATTTCAATTTTTTATTGATTAAAAAATTATTTTATTAAGAAGTTGTTAAGACTCGAATGTATATGCCTATACAACAATAATACATATTTGATTCTCTTTTGTTTGCTTAAGAAAAAAAAAATTGGTTGTTTTCCACTTGAAAAACACGGAGGCTTCCATTCCAAAGTTTAGGCGTAAAAAGCTGGCCTTCGACGCCCAGCTTTCTTTTTTTTCTCTATTACTGTTTTTTTATCTACTATTTATTATGGGTTGATGGCTGGGTCTCATTTGTAACTCCAATCCTCCTTCAAAGTCTTTCTTTTTTTTATTTGTTTTTTTTACTTTTTAAATTTTAATCTTCTTCTTTATTCATTTTTTTAATTATAGTTTCATCAATTTCTTTTTTTTTTCCTATTTTTATTATTTATATCTATTTTTTTTTCATTTCTTAATCACTTGGGCATTTTAATAATTTCATTTTTCTTTCATATCTCTTTTACATTTTAAAATTTGTAATGATAATACCTACTTTTTTTATTTTTAATTATTCAATTTACTATAATTTTAAATTTAAATAAATAATTTGATACATAAATTAAATTTTAATTAATAAATTTTTCTTTTGTATAACATAACATAAATTAAAATATCACATTATTCATATTTTCTAAATTTTGAATTTTTTATTTTAAAAAAAAATTATGATTTTCCATGTAAACATGTTTGTTATATAAGTTTGAGAATTAGAAATTATTTTCTACTTTAACAAATGAACATGTTTTCTAATTTTCCAAAAAAATAAAAATAATACGTACCCCTTATTTGATATAAAAGAATTTCATAAAATTTTATTAAATTTATTTTTAAATTCATAACTTTATATTTGTTTTAAATTTAAATTTATTTAAAATTCTAAATAATTAAATATATAGAAATGAAAATAACTAAATTAAATTTTATCAATTTATATTTTTAAATGAATTTCATAACTTTAAATTAATAAATTTTAAAAGATTAAAATATTTTTATTAATTTTAATATTTTACTTTTTTTCATCAATTCCAATTCTAAATTTCTTCTTTATAAAATTTGAGTTTTTTTAGATATATATAATGGATGAATTGTATGATATAAAAATTTTTTTTTTCTATATTCTCCTTTAAATAATTTTATAAACTTATACTCTCTCTCTTCATTTTTATATATCGTTTTATGATATTTATTATGTTTTAATTAATCTATTATTTTAAAAAATTATGAAGATATTAATTTTTTTTTTATTTTATCCTTATCCCTTATTTTCTATATACTACATTAAATATTTAATAATTTCACAAGTTATAAATAATTAATAATTTCACAAGTTATCTTTATAAAAAGAGTAATTAATTATATATAATTATATTTTTCTATAACTAAGACTATTTAGTAATTAAATATTTAATACATTGCTTGTTGTTAATTGTGGAAAAATACAAGTCAATCTAACTAACTAGCTCCAAAAAAAAATAAAAATAAAAATAAAAACACTTTAACTCTATAAGTAAATAAATAATATATTTATAGGAGTATTTTTTACCAAGTAAATATTAAAATGCATTTTAAAATTATAATAAATACAATATTTATTTCATTTAAAATGAATTTTATATTTATTATTTAATACACCAAACATGAGAATTTATTTGCAAATGAAATGAATTTCTTGATAAAATTGAACTAAATATAGCGTAATCTTTTATTTGGTATAAATGAATTTCATAAAATTTTATAAAATTTATTTTTAAATTCATAATTTTGTATTTGTTTTAAATTCAAATATATTTATCCTTTGTTTGGTATAAATGAATTCCATAAAATTTTATAAAATTTATTTTTAAATTTATAATTTGTATTTGTTTTAAATCCAAATTCATTTAGAATTCTAACTAATTAAATATGAAGAATTAAAAATAATTAAATTAAATCATATCAAAATAATTTATATTTTTAAATGAATCTCATAATTTTAAACCAATAAATTTTAAAAAACTAAAATACCCTTATTAACTTTAATATTTTACTCTTTTTCATCAATTCCAACTCTAAATTTCACCTTCCTAAAACTTGGATTTTTTTAGATGTATATAGTGGATGAATTGTATGATATAAAATATTTTATTTTTTCTATAAACTCCTTTAAATAATTTCATAACTTCTATCTATGTGTTCATTTCTATATATCATTTTATCATATTTATTATGTTTCAGTTTATCTATTATTTTAAAAAATTATGAAGATATTAATTTTTTTTATTTTATCCTTATCCCATATTTTCTATACACTATATTAAATATTTAATAATTTCACAAGTTATCTTTATAAAAAGAGTAATTAATTATATATAATTAATTTTTTCTATGTCTAAGACTTTTTAGTAATTAAATATTTAATACATTGCTTGTTGTTAATTGTGGAAAAATACAAGTCAATCTAACTAACTACCTCCAACAAAAATAAAATAAAATAAAAAGACTTTAATTCTATAAGTAAATAAATAATATATTTATAGAAATATTTTTTCTAAGTAAAATATTAAAATAAATTTTAAAATTATATCAAATATAATATTTATTTCATTTTGAAATAAATTCTATATTTATTATTTAATAAATCAAATACTAAAATTTATTTAGAATTTATTCACAAATAAAATAATTTTCTTGATAAAATTCAACCAAGTATTTTTATCATCAAATATTTGAGTAAATTCACCTGTTGAACTAAGCTGGGTTAATAACGCCCGAGGCCAAAATCTATTAATACATTAAAAGTGTGTAGATGGGCACTGTTTCATGCCTACGAAATTTACTTTCGTGCACCCCATTTTCTTGTAGCCCAGTACATTAAAAGTGGGTAGATGGATACTATTTCCTGAATAGTATTTCATGCCTACTAAATTATAAAATTTGATATTAAACTTTTTATAATAAGAAGATAATGCTTGAATTACATATAATATCATAGTAAAATATTTTCATCTATTTAATATATAATTACTATGCAAGGAACAAATTAAATTTAAAAAGAAAAAGGAAAGCCAAAAAAAATGATAAGAGAGTATCCCTCCTAATAAAAAAAATTAAAAAAAAAAAAAGAGTGAGATTAACAAGTAAAGAAAACTATAATATGAACATGTTTTCTAATTTTGAAATGGAAAATAATTTTTCTATCTTTGACAAATGAACATGTTTTACAATTACAAATTAATTTTTTGTGAAAATGAAACAACAATTTTGTTAGAAAATAGAAAATTATTTTCTCTAAGTAAATAGGTTTTTAATGAGAATAGAAAGTGAAAAGCATGATATAAATATTTGCAAGTAAATATGCTCTTAGCTTCTTCTTTTCCTTTTCTCTCTTATTCTCTTTTAAGTTTTATTTCTTGAATCACTGCGCTAATCTTCTCTTATGATCGTGAACAAAAATGGAACACTAGCTTTGTTAGAGAACTTGAAAGTTTTTATTATTTCTGAGAGAATAACACCTAAGCAAAAGAAATTGTTTATATACTAGGTACATTGATCATCTACTTAACATGTATCAATATATCAGAAAACTAAACTAATACATCAACAACTAATTTAAACTAAATTTACAGATTTACAATTACAACTAAGATACAAGTTACATAGTAAACAACATAAATACTTTACATCCCCTTAAGATGGAGGTTGACAAAAAAAAAAAAAAATACATCTTGTATAGCAACCTGTGATGAGCTTGAATTGACAAAGACTTTGTGAACAAATCTACAAGTTGAGGGTTGTTGGTAATGTGAACAGGCTAAATAAATCCATCTTTGAACTTGTTTCTCACAATGTGGCAGTCTATATCTAGGTATTGAGTTATTTCATGGAAAATGGGGTTGGCTGCAATGTGAATGGTAGCCTGATTATCACAATGGAAATACATGGGTTGTAGCAAAGGAACATGAAATTCTTGTAACAAATAGGACAGATATTGGAGTTCACACAAAGTAGCAGTCATGCTGTGATACTCAGCTTCAATAGAGAAGTAAGAAACAGTATTTTATTTTTTGGTTTTCCAAGAAATGACAGAAGAACCCAAAAAATGCAATTAGCAGTGAGAGACTTCGTAGTAGAAGGGCAGGAAGCCCAATCAACATCATAAAATGTTGTAAACTTAAGGGTATATGAGGCTAGAAAGAAAAGACCCTTAGAAGGGCAACCTTTCAAATATTTCAAGACATATACAACAATTTTCATGTTATGTTGCCTAGGTGATCCCATGAACTGACTCAACTGTTAAAAGGCATATGTAATGTCTGGACGTGTGAGATTCAAGTAGAGTAGCCTGCTTACCAGTCTTATATAAACCTTTGGATTAGGCAAAAGCTCAGTCCCTTCTTGATTTAACTCAAGGCTAATAGGAAAAGGTAGCTTGGCAGGCTTAGAACCAGTCAGTCCAGCTTCTTGTATTATATCTAGAATGTATTTCCTTTAGTTGATATACATTCTAGCTAGTGTTCTAACAATTTTAACCCCAAGAAAAAATTTGAAAACCCTAAAACTTTGATGCTAAATTGTGAATCTAGGAACTGTTTTAATGAAGCAATGTCCTTGGAATTATTACTAGTAATTAATTTATCATCCACAGATTAAAATGGCAAGAAAGCTAGTGGAGGATGTTTTGGTAAACAAGCAATGGCCATGGGGTGACTATTTGAGGCCAAAAAGTTTCAGCTTGGCAGTGAACTCAATGTTCCACTACCTAGAGGCTTGTTTAAGCCCATAAAGTGACCTATTCAATTTACAAATCTTGGAAGAACTAGAAACAAAATGGCCTTCTGATGGCAGAAGGTACACTTCTTCATCTAAAAATCCATGCAAGAAGGCATTGTTTATGTCTGTTTGGTGGACAGACCAATTTTTGGCAATAGCAATAGCTAAAAATAGACTCACAATTACCAGTTTTGCTATTGAAGAAAAGCTTTCAGTAAAATCTTGCCTAGCCACTTAGTTATAACCATTGACTACTAATATAGCCTTGTATCTATCAAGTGAACCATCTGCATTACATTTGACTTTATAAACCCATTTTGAACCTCTAGGCTTCTTCCCCTTTGGTAAATCAACCACATCCCATGTATGATTTGATTCTAAAGCTTTTATCTCTCTTTTTATAACTTATACCCAATTAGGATTGATCTTATCTTGATTACAAGAACTAAGCTCATGGATAGTAGAAACATTAGCAACAAATTAAAGATAAGAAGCATTAGCTATAAAAGTATAAGAAGGTATAATAGACAAAGGTTAAAGTTATCCAGATTCAACTTTAGTAGAGGATAAAATCATAACATGTAGGTCAACATCATTCTAGGTTGTAGACACAAAATCTTGTAACCAAATAGGTTTATTTCTAAGTACTATGTTTAATAGGGATAGGTACAGTAGGCGGATTTGAATTTATTTCTGGAGTAGAATGAGGTAATGTATCATTATCAACTACAGGGTCAAATTCAAGTATGATTGAAACACTGTCAGTAGATGACTGACTAGATTCAGTAGATAAATTTGGAGTAGAAATAGGTGAAAATGAAGAGTTAGTAAGAGGAGTATTAGTAGGAGGAAGGATAAGATCATTTATAACAGAATCATGAACAGGTAAGGATAACACCGAGTTATTGTCTATAGTATTCAAGTCTGGTAAGAATTGTTTGGTTCTAAAAGGAAGTGATCCTCGTGAAAAAATTAAATCTCTAGAGATGTAAATCTCATAATTGTGGAGATTAATTTATATGCTTTTTTAGCAGGTGTATATCCCAAAAAAAAATTGATTTATGAGCTCCAACATCAAATTTATCTTTAAAGGCTTAGTATTGGTGGCAAAAGCAAGACAAGAAAGGTTTTAAGAAAAGAATAGTCTGGAATTTTGTGATGTATCAATTCATATGTGTTTTTCCAATTTAGGATTTTAATAGACAATTTATTAATGATATAAGTGGCAGTAAGTATAGATTTCCCCCAAAACTTAATTGGTAAGTTCACTTGAAACATTAGGGCTCTTGCAACTTGTAAAAGGTGTTTATGTTTCCTCTCAACTATCCCATTTTATAGGGGTATGTAAGGTGTGGATCTTTGATGAAGAATTCCTAATTCAGAAAAAAAATGATTTGGCATAATTGGCTAGTGAATTCACTGTCATTTGATGGTATTATTGTACTGTGTTTTAACTAGAGCAATAAAAACTTTTAGTTGATGAATGGTTTATTTCTTATCTCTAAAAAGATATGTCCAGGTAGCCCTAGAATAATCATCAACTAAAGTAAGTAAAAATGTGCACTAGTAAGAGAAGAGGTTTTATAAGGTCCCCATAAGCCCATATGAACTAGATCAAAGATACAAGCAGTTTGAGATATACTAAGTGGAAAGGAAAGTATTTGTTGTTTGAAAATAGGACAAACATCACACACATGTTCAACTGAATTTCTATTCGTAATAGCAACTAGAATATGTGCAATTTTAGATAAAGAAGTATGCCCTAGTCTTTTATGTAATAAATCATAAGGAAAGGAAATAATAGTTATATTATTTAGTAAATTTGTATAAGGCAATATTTGTTCTGTTTGAATAGTAGCAATTACTAAACAATTTTGGTATGAAAGTTATGAATGATATGTACATTAAAAGAAGAAAAGTCAAGAATATACAGCCCATGATGCATCTTTCGTACTGCCAAGATTCTTTCAGTTATTAGGTCCTAAAATTCACAACGAGTATGAAAGAATATCACTTTTATTTTCAAGGTTTGAGTAATTTGGCTAATGGACAACAAAGTGAATTTAAAACTAGGAATATAAAGACTTTTGTGAGTGTCAGCTTAGTTTAAAGGCTGACTGCGCCTAGGTATTTAACTTTCTGATAAGATTTATCAAGCAATTGTATCGTAATAGGGAATTTAGGTTTAGTTATTTGAGTGAGAAGGTTAATATCAAAGCAAATATGGTTAGTTGCTCCTAAATCTATTATCCATAAGTTTTCTAGAAAATAATCAAAACAATTTAAAGCAATAGTGTGGGAAATATTTGCATAGCTGAGATAGTTTGCAAAACTTCCCTCTGCATTATCTTTTCCTTTGATGTACTTTTGTACTTCTTTGGAAATAACATTTGCAATGATTGTAGACCAATCATCAAGTTTCACAACATCCTGTGAAGAGATAAGTTCATCTCATAAACTGTCAACCATATTAACCACTCTATTTTGACCCTTTTCTCCTTCTTTTCTGCAGCTCATCGTACCACTCTAGGTATCCATGGAGCTTAAAACACTCTTCTATTATGTAGCCAGGTGCACCATAATGATCACACCACATATTCTCATTTTCTTTCTTTCTCTAGAAATACCCCATATTACTGTCCTTATTTCTATCTCTATTATAATCCCTAGTACTGTTAACTCAATAGCATTGGTCTAGCTACCTCCTTTATTACTATCCATGTTAAATATTGCAGCACTATTTGTACCTCCACCATAATAGTTTGTGCCTCCATTTTCTTCTCCACCCTCAGAATCATAGAGTAAGCCTTATTAACATTTGGTAATGGATCTAATAAAATTATTTGATTCCTAGTGTTGTCATACACATCATTGAGTCCTATAAGGAACTGCATCAACCCATTAAGACAAGTCATGTCTACCACTACCTTAGCAGCCCCACAGGTATAAGTTGGTATAGGCATTAAGTAGGATAATTCCTCCTAAAGCCTCTTAAGCATAGTCTAATACATGTAAATTTTCATATGACCTTATTCTATAAAAGTTATCTCCTTCTGTAATTGATATAGGAGAGGTCCATTACTCTCTCGAACCTCTCCTCTAAGTCAATCCACAGTTCTCTAGCATTACATGCATATATAAAAGCATCTACCATGTCCTTGGATATCAAATTTAGAATCCAAGAGGTGACCATGCAATCTATCCTATGCCACTATTCAAATTGTTCAAAGCTCTCATGTGGCATAGGGCACTTACCATTAATGAACCCTAATTTGACTTTTGCTCCTAGAGCGATCCTCATTGATCGACTCCAAGACATGTAATTGTTTCCATCAAGAGGAGTAGACATAAAGATCATACATGGATGATCCGATGATTGTAGCATTAGAGGATCACCATTGCGATGTTCTTTCTATTTGCGATTTTTTGGAACTTGAACCTCAACTTTATTAGTTTGCTCCATCCTTTCAGAAATTACCACATGCAATCTTTGATTCACTCTTAGAAAAACTCCTATTATCTCTTATTATCCAAAATAAACTCTAAATTTCTTAGATCGTGAGCTTTGATACCATGAATAAAAATGGAACCTTAGCTCTGATCGAGAGAATAAGAGAGAGAAAAGTATTATGGAAGTTTTTATTATTTCTAAGATAATGACACCTAAGCAAAAGAAATTGTTTATATACTAGGTACTCTAATCATTTACTTAACATGTATCAATACATTAGAAAATTAAACTAATACATCAGCAACTGATTTCAACTAAGTTTACATATTTACAATTACAACTAAGATACAAGTAAAATAGTAAATAATATAAATACTTTACATATCGGCAATGATTCTTTTCTCTTTTTAATTTAAATTATCTATTAAATAAATATTAATTTTTATGTATCTGTTAATATATGTCTTTTCTGATATAGATTTATTATTAATAGTATTGCTTTTAGTTTTCCTTTTGGAGTTTTTTATTCTCTTGATGGAATTTACTAGTTCTTCTTTCATAGAAGTAATTTGTTCTACTCTTAGGGTCCATTTGGCCAATCTAAAATTGGAATTGAAATTGGAATTGAATGGTCAAATTTCAATTCCATTGTTTAACAGTACATTTAGAATTAGAATTAAAACTTTACCTGCAATTCTGTGAAATTGTAATATAACTAGAAAAGTAATTTTATAATTCTTAACTCAACCCTTAAAAATTACAATTCTACAACCACCTATGTTATTCCACCACTACAATCACTGCTTGTCACGACCTGATCCCATTGGGCACGTGATCGGCACTAGGGAACGAGAAAGCATAATGCTTCCGGAACCCGTAGTAAACCTGACTGACAACAGAAACTCAATAACTTAACATCATTATTTAAAAATTTCTGCTTAACAGAATAACCCATAAAAATGTGACCATAAATCTGACATTGAAAATAACAATGCGAAATTCTATAGATTTTAACACAATGACCATAAAATAATTACATAATAAAGCAAAATAATTCCATTGCCTGAGAAATGAAAGGCAGGAATACTCAACTTAAAAACTCAATCTCTGTAAGCTCAATCCGAAACCTGGAAAAATATTTGAACAGGGGTGAGCGTTCGACTCAATGAGCTGATATAAATTAATTTAACATGCAGGTCATTTATTAAATCTACATGAAATGTCACATCACATATAATCACCCATAAACATACATGATGAAAAATGTCTGTGGAATCCAACCTCATTTATGTTTTCGTTTATCATAAATGGGGGGGTCGACCCCCTCCTTTGGCTCTCTTAAATTCCAACTATGGGGTCACGGTGAGATCAACTCAAACTAGGCATCCCTATACTGTCTTATCCATGTCCAGGGGCCACGGTGAGATCAACTCGAACTAGGCAATCCCTGTAATAACATCATCATAAATCATGTTGTGGCACGTTACATCATTGATATTTTATGTGTTAGTGGTGGATTCCAC
>CANXYC010172428.1:0-21705 GCA_948193065.1 Aleurites moluccanus
TTAGTTATATAAAAAAATACAAATACAAAAACAAACCAATATCTATATATATATATATATATATATATATATATATATATATATATATATATATATATATATATATATTATTTAAATAACCTAAATAACAGAACCAAAATATATCAATTCAACCTGAATAACTTATTTTTTATTTCAATTCGGTTTAGTTTAATTATTTCAAAATTCAAAAAAAAAAATCGAAATATCCAAACTGAACATAACCAATTTAAATATTTTTGGTATTGAATGACTAGAAAATTAAAATAATAATAATAAAAAAAAAATAAAGAAGTAAGCAATAGTTTCATTTAGTTTGAACTGAACCGAAATAAAACTCTCAAAATCAAACTTTTAAAAAATTAATTGAACCGGATAAAAAAATTAATCGAATTGAACTGAAATTTGAAAAAAATGAATCGAACCAATCAATTCAAATTAATTTGGTTTAATTTGACGTGAAAAAAATAATAAAAAAAATATCACGTCAACTTCGATATCAGAGCTCTCACCGAATTTCGATTTCATGTAAAATTTATCAAAAATTGAAAGTATATATATAAAATTGTTAAAATTTTTAATTCATAATAAAATTGCAATTTCGCAAATAATTATTAATTTTTTTTTTAATTAACCCTACTATCAATAACTATACATATTTTAAAGTT
Source organism: Aleurites moluccanus (assembly GCA_948193065.1). NCBI lineage: Eukaryota > Viridiplantae > Streptophyta > Magnoliopsida > Malpighiales > Euphorbiaceae > Aleurites > Aleurites moluccanus. The sequence continues at coordinate 687 of CANXYC010172428.1, forward strand.
ATACATTAAAAATTTTATTTCTCGTTCAATTAGCTAGCTTATTAGTTTATATAAGTTTTTATATTTAATTTAATTATATTGTAGGATAGATACAGTTCTTTAAAATGTGAACTTTAAGAGTGAAGATGAAATTATATATTTACATGCAAATATATACAATAGTAATTAGTTTTTTTCCTTTTTATACTTTTTTATTTCTCTATCCTCTCTTGTAAAAATTTTCTTGTGCTGAGCTCCAAATAGTGGATACAATGTTGTGTCAATTCCAACCTTTTATCGTTGGTATTTTCTATCGTGCCTTCAAGTATAATTTTATTTAATTTTACAAAATATTCAAAAAAAATAATAAAAGAAAGTGTCATTTACATGTTATTTTGTAAAACCCAAGTCACTGTTTGTAAAATTATAATTTTATAAAATAATATTAGAAAAAATTTATAAAAAGTATGATTTTACAAAATAATGTGTAAAATGACTTTTTTTTTCATAAGTTTTGAGAAAATTTTATTAATATATTTATTTAATCAATTTTAAAGAATATTATTTATTTAATGAATAGCAAGAAAGCATTTAAAATGTTAATTAACTTTTTATGTTAAAGAATAATTTATTATTATGTATATTTTGATAATTTCAATATCCGATTCATGCTTAAAAGAAATACATAATCCAATTATTAGTTATAAATGTGAGTTAATAATTATTTCTAGGCCAATTGATTTGAAATATCTTCAATATTTTTATTTTTTTCCTATTATATATAATATTTGGAAAATGTTATTATATTTCAAATTGATAAATATATTTATAGTTATACTTTACTGATAAGCTAAATAAGTGTGAGTTTAAATAGATAATAGACAGTATCATTGTCTTTAATTGAATTGAAATTATATATTAATAGAATTGGCCTAGAAATAAATTTATTAATTTGAGATATAATAACTTGTTTTAAAAAAATAAAAGAGTAAAAATGTAATTTTAGATTTCTCGTCGCCTCCTTTTCTCCTTTTGTCTCCCTCTTTCTTTTTTACCGTCTTTGCATCTGTCTAATTCGTCTTTTTATTATACATAAATTTATCATATTATGATCTGAGATCATAAAACTCCATAGTAAGAAAAAAAAATAACAATAAATATAAAAAAAAAAAATCACAAAAAAAAGGAAAACATTATTTATTAATTATTACTATGTTTGCATATGTAACAGAAAATGTTATTATACATAAATTTATCATATTATGATCTGAGATCATAAAACTCCATAGTAAGAAAAAAAAATAACAATAAATATAAAAAAAAATCACAAAAAAAAGGAAAACATTATTTATTAATTATTACTATGTTTGCATATGTAACAGAAATAATTGTGTGAGTTATTTCACTTTGATATTTAATTTTCTGTTCTATTTTATAATTTCTTCAATTAACATTTTTTTTCAAATTTTAAACTTTTTTTAAAAATGACTTTTTTTTTTTTACTACAGATATTATATATATCGTAAATAAAATTTCAGTTATCAAATATTACAAGTATAATAAACAAAAGTTAAACCTGAAATTTCTCAAATTTCAGTGTCTTAATTTTTATATTACTTTAGACCAAAGTCTCGTTACTCAAATCTATAACTTGTTTTGAAATGTTCATTTTAACACTTCAATATACATATGATGATTAATTATTTTTACGTTCTTATATTTTTTAAAATATATTAAATTATTTTTATATTTTAAAATTATATTAAAATATTTCTATATTTTATTTTCGTTAGATAATAAGGTCTTTTCGTATAATTTTTTTTCTCTTTTTTCGTTAATAAATTTGATAAAAAATCTAATATTATATTAAAACAACATTGTGGAGGTTGCGCATGAAATTCTACTTTCTTTACGAAATTATTTATTTATTTTTTAACATGCCAAATTTTAAGTCCATGCACATGTTTTGACCTCCAAACATTAATTCATTTATTTCTTTATTAAATTCAACACTTTAGATTTTTTGAGAAAATATAAAAAAAAATTACCTTATGATTTAATATTTTCCTAAAAAATTACCTTAAATTTTTGTAATTTTATCATGTTAAATATTTAAATATCAAATTCTCTAATAACTCTTAATATTTAATGATTTGATATATTATATCAATTAAAAAATAACATGAAATTCCATCAGGCACTCTTACAAATATTCTTGCACTTTTAGAAAACCGAACAAATTCATGAATCCCATGAAATCTTTAATTTAATGGTTATAAACCATTATTATTGTTGGTGAGATTAAATTTGAAATATTTACTAGAATCCTTAATTGGAGATTTTTTAGATTTATTAATTTGTTTGATTTTCTATGAATAGCAGGAAATTTTTATATGGGTGAGATTTGGGATTTAAGAATTTTTTGAAAGATATATTTTTAAAATATTTTAATTTTATAATTAATTAAAAATTTAATTTTAATTAATAAGTGAGTTTCATAATATCTAAAGAAATTCCATGCCTTGAAATATTACTAATGGGTTTATGTCACGTTCTGAAATTAAAGGTATGACAGTTTTATGGCATAAATAGGTTTAAAACTATTGAAAACACATAATATTCTAATCACTTGTGAATTAATGTTAGCATATGATCTACTTGTTCATGATGGTGCAAAAGCAATCTAAGATCTCATATATATTCAATATGAACAAGTGATAAAAATGTAAAACCTAAAATAATAATCATCATTAATATTACAAACCATTAATACTGTTATGGAGCTATAGGAATTTACACAATCCCAAATAATATAAATACAGAACAATAATCCAAATCTACATTGAAAGGCTTTTTAATGAGAAAAAGAAGTCAAGAAGCTCAATCGGTGTCCCTGGGCTGTAAACTTTAACACCTGAAAAACATATCAGAAAAAAGATGAATCTTCAACTTAATAAATCATAAATATAATATTACTTGAAGGTTTGGTGTGCAATATTTGAACTTGATGTTCGTTTATACACGTATAACCATAGGGTCATATATACAATAATTAGAATCAACATTAGAACATATATCAATAAGGATTCAAAAAGAATTAAAAATTATATTTAGTAAAATACCTACAAGAAATGGTATAATATAACAATATGTAATGTGATAGAATAATAATATCCAGTGAACAGTGGGAGAGTCATACGATCTTCATATCAATATACATGTGCTTTCATGGAGATATGCTTATGGTATCATTATCTTCCCTAGATAGGATACTAATAATTAGACTCTATTAATTGAATCACTATGTGTACAAGATCTAATGATTTATCTGTCATTAGCAAAGGCGTTCTATCATTTACATGGTTTGGAGTTTAGTTGTCTAGTTATTTGTAACAAATAGACCCAAATGGTCTTTCAATAGAAATAAATAAGGTTTATGTCAATTTGAATATAAATAAAACATCAAGTTCAATAAAGAGTTTGATCCAAGGAAAATGATCAATTCATTAACAAACAACTAAGGCTATCAAGACTTTATGAATAAGCAACATATATAAGGAAAGAATATCATGAATATATATATCGATTATACTAGCATAGGAAGAACATTTAAATTTGAAAGTAAGTAAATCCAAATGATTTATCTTACTATGCAATATCAATTCATAACTCACCTTCAATGCAGTAAACATTCCAAATAAGCTCAAGGACTCCTTGATCTCTCTCAAATCAACTCAAATTTGTAAGTTCATTCGAGCCTAAAATACATAGTCAAGATATCACAAAATTAGAGTTTTCCTTACCCAACAATATCCAAGTTAATTTCTTATAGAAATAGACTTTCCAAAGTCTAGTAGAAGATTCTTAATATCTATTTTATCATTTTCAAAGAAATTGTGAAAGGTATAAAAAAAATGAACACTTTTCATCAAAGTAGCCATTAAACCATAACCTCCCAACTAACAATTATCATTAGCCATAAATCTTATACTATCTTCTCATAACTCATAAATAACTTATCTAACAACTAATAACCTCAATTCACAATAAAATTGAAGCTCTAGAGAAAATATTTTATTTCTTCACAATGAACGATCTTGAAGAATATAGATAGGAGGATTTAAATATTAACTTCGAGTGTTTTCTTTAGGAATGATGCACTAATTATAATATTAATGCTTTAGAAAATAGATAAAAAAAATTTAGGATTTTATAAGTAAAGAAATAAGGAAGAAAAAGAAAATTTTAATTTGGATCTGATCAAAGAAATCAACTTATATTTATAAAGCTTGACTGGTAATGCCCGTTGCCAATGATAATGCCTGTTACTAGTCCTTAAAGTAAAATTCCATGAATTTGATAAATTTCAGGTAGTATATTAAAAATGTTAGAAGTTTATATAATCTTGATAGTGCTAACCTCAAAAGTTAGTAATTGAGATTAGAGAACCCAATTATATATAAACTCATTCAATATTTTGTATTTAATCTATGTGAGATCTATATTTTAATACTTTTTCTCAAATGATAACTAGGCCAAGATAAATTTTTATTAAATCTAGTTGATACTTGCAAATTTATGATAGAAACTGGGTTGATGCAATTGAAAGTCTGACTCGGATGGAGAGATAACTGAAAAAAAACATTATGGGGCAAAATAGAAAGCCTAACATAGGCGAAAAAATAAATTTGTAAGCCCATCACTAGGCAAAAAAGAAATTGAAATTTTAGTCCAAATTATGATAGAGTATAAGAGTATAGATAATTTTTTTTGGTCTAGTATCATGTTAAAAATGTTAGAATTTATATAGTTTTGGGAGTGTTAACCTCAAAAACTAATCATTGAGATCAACAATCCCAAAACTTTATAAGCTACAACATTTCTAACATGGTATTATAGTAATTATCGATCTCATATATGAAGCATGGATGGATTAATATACTCAAGTAGACCTATGGGCTTGCAAAAGAATGGACTTAATCCATAGGGCTACTACCTGCTTGTCAAGTGACAATTGGATTTAATAAAAAAAAAAAGAAATTTACTCAATTGTCACTTGATAGAAAGTGTTAGAATATAAAAACAAAAAATAAAGATGTGGAAAAAATTTCACATTAATTAAAAATGAAAACCATGTGAACTTAATATAAAAATGGATTTTTCAATCTTAACAAGTTAGTTTTTGAAATTAACACTCTCAGTATTATATAAACTCCAATATTTATAATATGATATGCTAAATTAAGACCCATTACAAACGAGTAACGATCATTACATATCTTTCAGAGCCGTTACCATAAGGGTAACCCCATTAAAGTGTTTAAAAACTCCCTCCTTAAGGTTTCAATTACTTCAAGCCAAACTATAGTTTCAATAAAAATCATGTATACTAGAGAAGAAGTTCTAAAACTCTCTAAACAATCGATATTAACATATTTCAGAGCATAAATAAGACAGAATAAAAAACATGCAATACAAACATATCAAATCTCAAGGAAACAAACTTGTAGTCCTTCAAGGCTATGCACAAGCATGCTAAACAGACATATGGTATTACAGTTTATTTGGATAATCACTTAAAATAATTGAGCACTTGAAATTTGTAATCATATTTATTTATCATGGTTTTCACTTCAAACTCAAATTCAAATTCATGATAATTTCAAAAGACAACCTATTTAAATGGGTAGTATATTTGATATTTAACTGTATAATATTTAAGTACCTTAAAAAAATTGCAGACTTTTTTAAAAAATTATAATATTAAAATATAAATTTTTTTTTTTTTTTTTAACTTTCCCCTGGGTTTTAGGCACTAATACAAGTACTTAACCATTTATTATGCCTAATATTATTATATTTATTTTAAAATTTTATTTGGAGAGTTTCACAATTTATGTTTAATTATTTTTTTCAATTTATATATCTAACACAAAAATAATCATATCTTTTTTGTTTTTATACTAAAAAGCTAATAATATATCGAAATAACATTATAATCTACATTAGTTAATTTTTTTTCTTATTTCTACTTTAATAACTCGTACAAAGTTAGCGCTCCTATCATTCGTAAATATAGGACTTAAACATGGATAACCCTTTGCTCCCATACATTTAATATATTTTGAAAAATTACATTAAAAATTAATTTTAATTATTATTATTATAAGATCAATAAATTAATTTGTACAATTTTTGAAAATAAATTTATTAATTTTTTTATAAATAGTAAATTAATATTTATTTTTAATAAAATTTTAATTTGACAATGAAATTCAATATGGCTTTAAAAAAAGAAGTATGGAGCTTCTCCATTCACATAGGTTTTTGTGCGAAAATTATCTGATGCTACCCAATTGGTCTTTCAAGAATTTCAAAGATTTTTAAATTTCTTTTTCATTATCATCATTTTTGCTTTTACATATCACAAATTGTCAATTAGCGAATTAAGCTTTTGTCCTATTCTCCTTCAAACTTCCGGATTTTTCTTTCCTTGTTTTTTCAAGAGCACGCGAGATTTTCAAGTTTATTATTATTATTTTGGTGTCATTGTCTTGAGTAGAAAACTCTTATTTCAATAATAATTTAGTGTTTTCTAATTTCTACTTGAGCAAATTCTATTTTCTGTTTTAAAAAGCAAGTATTTTGATAAAGGCATGAAATATTAAACGTCTGCAACACGTCTAACTTTCATCAGTACTTGAAGAAATAAGAAAAAAAAGAGTCCATGCCTCCTGAATTAGGAATGACAATGGGATGAAAGATTTCTATTCTCCGCGGATATTTACTCCGAATGGGGTGGAGATTCTCCGATTTATTTCTCCTTGAAGGCGGGGATGAGAAATATTTTTTTCCCGTTGGCAGGGACGGAATGGAGACGGGGAATGTATTCCCCACACCGTGGGGATCCCCATGCTCGTCTCCGTAGGGACCCGTTATTATACTTAGTTAATTATTATATTTATTTAATTATTCTTTATATAAAATTATATTAATTAATATAACACACACACACACACACACACATATATATATATATATATATATATATATACCATGCTCGTCCCCGTAGGGACCCGTTATTATACTTAGTTAATTATTATATTTATTTAATTATTCTTTATATAAAATTATATTAATTAATAACACACACACACACACACACACATATATATATATATATATATATATATATATAAGAAATAATTTGTTCAAGAAATAATTTTTATGAGGTTGTTGGAGTTTATTGAAAGCACTTATTAGATTAAATTTGTTTAAGTACTCATACTTTAATGACTGCTGAATTTTTAATGTTTTATTAAAAAATATTACTAAATATTTTTGATGTATTAAAATATTTATATTTTAATTATGTTTGGTTGATGTTTTGTGTGTTTGAATTTATTAATATTTTCTAAATAATTTTTTTCATATTTTTAGCTATTATTTATAAATTTTATAAATATAAACAAATTTAGTAATACAAAATTTAAGCGGGGAACGGGGATCCCCACAGGGATAGGGATGGGAACTAAATTATCCCCATATATGAAATGGAGACGGGGATGGAGATTCCCCACTAAGGCGGGGGTGGGGATGGGGATGGTTCCCCCGCCCCCGCCCCGCCCCATTGCCATCCTTATTTATTAACCCCAAAAAAGGAAGGCAGTTGGAGGATGTGTATGGACAGTAGGACCATCAACAGAATAACTGTGAGGTATAAATTCCCAATTCCTAGACTGAATGACATGTTGGATAGACTACATGGAGCTAAATGGGTTTCAGAGTTGGACTTGAAGAATGGGTATCACTAGATTTAGATTCGACCTAGGTATGAATGGAAGACAGCTTTCAAAACAAAAGAGAGGTTGTTTGAGTGGTTGGTGATGCCTTTCAGATTGTCCAATGCTCCCAGTATCTTCACGAGGGTTATAAATTAGGTATTAAATCCTTTTAATGTTAAATTCATTGTGGTTTACTTTGATGATATCCTGATTTATAATACGAGAGAAGAGGAGCATTTGTTGCATTTAAGAGAGGTATTGACAGTCTTGCATATTAATAAGCTGTATGTTAACCTTAAGAAGTGCAGTTTTTTTACAAACAAACTGTTATTCTTGGGATATGTTGTTAGTGCTGATGGAATACAGGTGGATGAAGCGAAGATGAAATCAATTAGGAAGTGACCTACTCCTAAGATAGTTACTGAGGTTCGGAGTTTCCATGGATTGGCTATCTTCTACAGGAGGTTTATAAAAGAACTTCAGTACTATTACAGCACTGATCACTGAGTGTATGAAAAAGAGCAAGTTCTTATGGGGAGAAGAAGCAAAGAACAACTTTGCAATTTTATGTATTGCCCCAGTATTGGCATTACTTGATTTTGACAATCTGTTTGAGCTATACTGTGATGCCAATGGAGTGGGTATTAGAGCTGCCCTTTCTCAATAGCAAAGACCAATTTTTTATTTTAGTAAATAATCTTTAGATAGAGACAACAATTTATGGGGCACTTTTGGAGGACCTTATGGAAGTTATTTGATTTAACTTTGAATTTCAGTAGTACAGCTCACCCTCAGACAGATGGTTAGATAGAGATGGTCAACAAAACTTTGGGGAATTTAGCAATCTTTATGGTTCAAACCAAATGTTAAGTCTCAATTTTGGAATATGACGGTTCTCAGATGTAGGAACAGCATAAGGCTACCGACACCCATAGAACCTTTCTATAACCTATTAACATCACCTGTTATAACATATCTATATCCATTTAATCAATTTATTTGTCATTATTTATGATCATATGTGATCTCAACACATCTCATATATATAAAATATCAGTAAATAATAATATTACAGACCATACTAGACTTAATCATACTAATAATTTATATATCCATGGAGCATCTAAAATTATACAAGGAAAATATATACCAGTTTAATATTTACATTATTACAACATAACTGGATTCACTAATGAAAAAATCTTAGACCAGCTCTACTCTTGTCCTGAAAAGATAAAACCACTAAAAGGATGAGTATTTTCATACTCAGTGAGTCAATATATATATTATCACATATTAAGCTAAATAGGAAGCAATAAACAGATAGTACTAACAATTGACTCATGGATAGCAAATCAGAGCACCAAATCAAAGGAAATGGCTTATAGAAATTAAATATAGATGTATAGGCTATGGGAGAAATAATAACCATATATATATAACAGATATTGGGCCATGAAATGCATATCATTATCAATATAACATGTAAATAGCATAAGGTGGATTAGACCCTATGTCCAGGACCATAACCTTTCCCAACTAAGGTATCACTGGAATTTCATTGTGTACAATGTTGATGGTATTTACCCACTATCCCATCAGTAAGGTAGCTCTATCATACAAACATTAGAATAGGCTAAAGATAACAGATAAAATATCAAATAGGCAAGAAAATCAACAAGGTTCAGCTTCTGTAACTCTAACTCAATTGAGCTGTTTAAACAAATAAACACATATAGGATCATTATCCTCAACAAAAAAATATTATAGTATGGGAAAAATGCCACAAAATTCATTTAGGATACAAGTTCAAAATATGTCAAGAAGACATATTTACACAAGTGATAAAGGAAGTCACCCGTTTTAGCAAATTTGGTAACAATTAGTTTCTTAAGAAAATTAACAAAGGTTATTTCATCGAGCACTTAGTGTGCACCACTTTAGGACTAAATAAATATAATTTTGGGACAGTCACCCATTTTAGCAAATTTGGTAACAATTAGTTTCTTAAGAAAATTAACAAATATCATTTCGTTGAGCACTTAGTGTGCACTACTTTAGGATAAAATAAATATAATTTTGGGACATATTGATCAAAAGTCAAAGTTCACAATTCAAGTTCCAATGGAAACAAGCACAAAAACATTCTCAAACAGTGTTTATATACATCAATAAACAACACTATCAGAGCTTGAATTTAAGGAAAATTCAAAGGAATGGCAAATGTCAAAAAGTTGCAAGTTTAATATTCATTTCAAATTGATAAAATGAAGGTTTAAACATGCAGAATAACATACATATGACTCACCAGAACCAACGGTTCGATCATTTACCCGATAAAATGTCAATTTGCCTATAACAGACAAAAGCAGTATTCTTCAATTTCCTTCGAATCTTCAATTTTCTTCAATTCTACAATCAATTTTACCACATATTGAGCTTTAAATGGATGCTAACTAACATATTTAAACATTAATTATAATTATGGAATCCTATACAAAAAATCCATTTCAAACATAAACTAGGTTTTAGGGTTTTCTTCAATTCAATCCAATCTTGAAATCTATCAATCTAATCAAGCTTCTAAGCATTTATATAGCTTAAATGAATCAAAAGAATGAAGAAAACATCATACTCACTTGAATTCTTCAAGTGGCCGAAATCTAGGTTGAGTTGTTCTTCAATTTCTAGCTTGAATTTCTCGGAATTTTCAATAAAAACTAGTTTAATCATTAGTATAATCAAGTTTTTTATCGATTTTGCTTGAAGTTTGAAAGAAATTGGAGGAGTTTTGGAGGAGGAGGATTTTGGATGTTCTAATGGTGGAAGGAGGATAATTTTTTATTTTATGAAGAATTAGATAGAATTTATATGAATTAACTTTCAACTAATTTGATTTCCTCCCCGACACTTCTACTATTCGCATTTTGAACCCGAAACTTTTAACTATTTATCTTTTTGTCCCATTTCAATTATAAAATAATATTTCTTATATTTCTCCATCTTATGAGTCAAATCTTGATATTAAAAATTTAAAATTCAGAACCCATTCATTAATCGAAACGTCGACGTGCTTACCTATCTACCAGGTCGATTTTTAGTGATTTGTCAAATCGCGCAAGTATCATGTTGTAATATTTAAATCAACTTTATTTATACTTAAATAACATATATTCAAGGTTATATGAATGAAATTTAAGGGTGTTACACTAAAGCAGTGGGATATTATTGTATTCCAAGAACAATTTGCTTACAACAATGCAGTCTATAGTGCTACTAGCAAATCTCCATTTTTTGGTTTCTATACTAAAGCTCCTCATCATACTTTTGACTTGGTTCAGTTGCCAAAATAGGCAAGAAAAAATATTGTTGTAGATCCAAGCAGGTGATAGAGGTGCACAAAGAAGTCAAGTATAAGTTAAAAGAAACCAACAAGAAATATAAGAAGGCAGCGGACAAACATAAAAGGCAGCAAGTCTTTTCTGTTGGAGATCCAGTTATAGTATTCCTTAGGCGTGAACGATTTTCAATTAGCACTTACAGTAAGCTATAGCCGAAGAAATATGGGCATTTTACTATCAGTAGGAAGATAAATGATAATATATATGTCATAGATCTTCCTAAGAGCATGGGTATTTCTAATACTTTTAATGTTGCAGTCTTGTTACCTTATCATGATTTTGATGAACCTTTGTATCCGGATTCTGAACCCAACTCAAGGATGAGTTTTTCCCAAGTGGAGGAAGCTAGTCTTGAGTTTTTGGATTATTTGGATAAGCAGAAATCCAAACGGGATCCTTAATAGTATTCGTTTATCAGCAAGCGGAAAAGTGGTCCTAACTTTTGATCCAGGATTAGTCGTGAGGCCCATAATATATTAAAAGAAAGTGATTTTCAAGTCCAACGACATCCTATTAAGGCTTATTTGGATGACTCCATTTTTATTTCCAAAATCATCAATTTAGGGTCTCAACAGGCTGTTTTCTTTTTAGGCTATATTTTTATGTAATAAAACTTATTTATTTTATTTTCCTTATTTAGTATTAGTGTTTCAGATTGTATATAAGCCTTATATTTAGTGTTTTAGGAAAAATTATAATTCAAAAAATTTCTGTCGTCCTAAAAATTCTGTAATTTTATTTGAATGCTTGCTACGCCGCATTATTAATTTAAAAGGAAATCTTTTTTAAAACTATAAAGAAAATAAAGCTATTATTGGAATTTGTGAGTTTTAAGTTTTTTTTTTTTAATTTCTTATGGGTTTTATGATTAGTGTGTTGATAATTGTTGTTTTTTGATCTCTTCTCAGTTTTATGATTGTTGTGTTGATAATGAGTTTTATGCTATTTTTGATTCCTTATTGTTTATGATTAATAGTTTTTTCATTTCTTTAGTGTTGTATTATTGTATTATTGATTCGTTGGTAAAAATGAAAATTAAAATGAAAATAAAAGGTATTATAGATTTTTTATAGTAATTTAATAAATTTTTTTATGAAAATATCTTATTTTTTAACGAAAGCAATTTAGTATAATTTTAGAAATATAAGGACCATTTAATATAATTTAAAAAATACAGAGACTCAAGTGGCAGAACGATACAAAAATACATCAATATGGTGCTTCTTACTAGTTAAAGTTCACCTGAGTGCTTACTAAGCACTATGGGTCTCATTTTCACATAAAATTCAGCTTTCCACATCATATTTGCATAAAAGAAAAGACCAAAATAATATGTTCAAACAACAAAATTATCATCAAACAACAAACCCCTTCCTATCTTATCAATGATCAGTTAACCATAGATATCAAACCTGTTGCTAGTCTTTCTTCTTTCCTTTTCTTTTTCTCTATACACATAAAATAATAAATCTTTTTTAAATTTACGTATATATGTTCTTCTTGGCTCAAATACATACCTCCAACTGCTTTTTCAAACATTTTCATCTTATTGTTCACCTACAAACAATAAGGTAATGAAAAAATTCAAATACCCATTTGATTTTCTTCTCTATTTTCTTTTTTTCTTGTTAAATTTCTAATCTTTTTTCTTATTGGTTTAACTTTTTGATAAATTTCTAATTTTTTATCTTCTAGGTTTAATTTGTTGTTAAAATTTTAATCTTTTTTCTTCTTGGTTTAATTTGTTGATAAATTCTAATCTTTTTCTTTTGGGTTTAATTTGTTGATAAATTTCTAATTTTTTCGGGTTTAATTTGTTGTTAAGTTCTAATCTTTTATCTTATGGGTTTAATTTGCTTTTTAACTCAGACAATGCTTGAGAAAGAATTCTTCACCAAGTATGGAGAAGCGAACTAGTATAAGATACAAGAAGTGATTGGGAAAGGAAGCTATGGGGTCGTGCTATCCATCGTAGATACTCATAATGGAGAAAAAGCGACTATTAAGATGAATGATATTTTTTAGCATAACTGAGCATACACCCAAATGATTAAAAAATGGAGGTGGGCTTGTCTCTAAATGCACTTAGGCTTCCATTATCAAACCAAGAAAGCATGAAGATTTGCTTGTTAACTACTCGTTGGGAGAGTTCTCTTCGCCTATGTGTCTATCCTTTCTGCTTGGCAAGAGTAACCCTACCCATATAAGAATTTGGGAAAGAAGGTTATTTTGGTCTTTTACAAGCTCTTTTGATTGAAAAGTGAGTTTAGTCGATATACTTGATTGAATAAAAAAAAATTATACAGACATCAAAATTGAAAAGTATAAATACTAAATTTATAATTAACCTTTATTTTAAAATGTAATTTTTTTCCTTAAAAAATATTTTATTAAATTTTTAAATATAAAAAATGTATTTTTTAAAACAAAATCCAATGGGCTTTTAATTTTAGTTTTTCATTTTACTTGTTTTCATAAGACATTAATGATTTTAATTTTTTCTCCTTTTCATTTTATAATATTTTTTTTTTATTTTATGAGAGAATTAATAAATAATATGTGTAGAAAGTTGTAAAACTTAAAAAAAAAATTAAATTAAATTTTCAGATATGAAAAGCTAAATTTATTCTGTATTTTAAATTTAAATAATAAATTTAAATTTAATATTTATTTTTTATTATAAAGAGTTTGCGCATAAAAAGAATTCATAAGAAATGTTTTAATAAGTATTATATTCTAAGTCTTTAAATTATTTCTTTATTATTTTTTTTTATTTTTAAAAAATAGCCAACTGACGTTAATTTTATCCATTATCTTTAAACTATTGACTAATACATATTATAATCATGGATCTCAAATTGGATACTTAAAAATTATTGGAATTTGACTAACAATCATTTAAATATATTTATACTTAACTTCTATTAGAACTTCTAACGAAAACTTGAAGTGGCAAACCAACTCATCATTTTTCCAACTCATCATTTTTCCCTTTGTCTCCACACATGGACCACCAAAATTCTTGTTGCCACTAACCAGCTCACTCTGGTGTTCATCCATCTTTGTCATATGCTTCTACAAAATTAAGCTCAAGAACTTTCCACTTCAAGCAAATGTGATCCCCTACATTCTCCCAGAGAACAACCAGTTCCCTGATGGATAAGCCCAAACTTTTGCTACCATGCACCTTCCACTTCAGCAAGTTCGGTCTTGACTGCCTAGTTGCAAAGTCTATCTTTGTTGGAAAGCACGATCTCAAAATCTCTATCTACACTGGACACCATGGCACTACCTATAGGGTTAACTTTGGGAGACTATTACTAAAAGTGTCCATGCCTTAATAAGATTTTGAGTGGTAGGTGCAGCTCCAGCTGGAAGCAAAAATCATAATGGAAGCAAAACAATAAGTTCTTGTATGGTCTTCATTACTCAATTGCTGAAATCCTTAATTGATGCAATTTATAATTCACCAGAATTGCCTTTGTAATGAAGCTTTTTTTATTCACTGATTTCAAATATGTTTATCGCCTCTAATTGTCCTCTTTCTTCAAAATGCATCTTTTATGGCCGTATGAAGTTGAGTATGAGATTAAATTTTAATTACTCTAAGCACTCTCTTCGAATTGCTATAAGTTCAAAAGAGATGAGTGGAGGAGAGATACTACCAGAAAATCGATATCCAGTGATGAAAATTTCCATCGCTAAATGCAGAAAATTCATCGCGTATAATGATGTAACAACAATGAACTGTATCCATCACTGTTTTCCTCATCGTTGTTGAAATAACAACGAATTTTAATTATCCATCGCTAAAAAACGACGGAAAAAAATCAGTCTTTAGTTTATATTTTTTTATCGCTAAATTATGCGACATACATTTCTATCATTGAATCCATCAGCGAATGAGAATAAAAAATTCTAAAAAACTATTATTGTTTTTAGAAAATTTGTCATAAAATTTAGCAAAAAATATTTTTGGTCGCAAATTCGTTGCTTTTTTTTTTTTAAGATATATTTAAAATTTATTTGTTCTACCGCTAAATTGTCCAAATATGTCACTACTTCTTAAAATAATTTATAAATAATAAAATTTCATAGTTAATATATTGATATTTTGTTGTAACTTATATATTTATATATATAGGATGTACAAATATATGTGTAGTATTTATAAAATTGCTATAAACATTAAATATGTAATTAAAAATATTAATATAAATTGCAATTAGTCCAAAAAAGAAAAAAAAATATAAGCATAAATATACCAAGCATGGGACCAATAGCCTGATGATCTTGTTGCTCATCAAAATGAGGTGGATCAACATATGCAAGGTGTGAATCCGTAATTCACAACCCCAGGAATTAGGCGGACTCGTACTGGACCCGACGAAATTCACTGCAAACTTGATGCTTTCGAAACGAACGAATAAAATCAAAGCCCGTAATAGCTACTGGCAGATTTGCCAGCTATGATTGGTGGTGCCGCCAAATGGCTTAAGCGGTAGCAGTTAGTTTGGCTAGTGGCGCCGCCTGAAGCGCCACGCCACATGCCATGCGCCACCAATTGTGTCTGGTGGCTCCGCCAAGCCTTCATGCTGTATCAACTCCTCTTCTCGTGGGCAACAATGTAATTTGACTATTTTTTGAAACAAATTGCCCTTGGATGCCCATAAATACCCCCTCCTCCACCATTTCACACACACCTTGACTTCTCTCCTTTCTTCCTCCAACTAATATTTTCTTATAAAAAGCAGTTTAACTTTCTTTGAATGCAAACTGATTTCTCTAATTCTCATTGAATTAGAGGAATAGGAGACCAATTTGACTAATAAAGCTCTAAATTAGTTCTCATTGAATTAAATTTAGCAAGTTGGAATTTGTACCTAATTCCACCTCTATGAACCAAAAAGTGAAACTTTGGTCCAAAAAAGCCCTCCGACCACTGCCTCCTTACAAAGTTCAAAGAAAAGTATAATCAAACTTTTGAAATCAGACTAATTAGATTGAACTATACCCTTAATCAGACTAAAACCAGACTTTTGAACTGAAATCAAACCCAAAATCCTTCGCAAGAGGGGTGAACTATGTTAATTTTGATTCTCATTCAAAGGGATACGTAGGCATGCTTTTAATCAAGTATCAAATCTAAAAAATCTAAAAATCATTTTTTTCCCCTCTTATTGCTTTAAATTCATTTGTTTTGGAGAACATGTGATTGATCTAAAACCCATAAGGGTTACAACCAATATCTCTCATTTATTTGAATTAAGGAATATGTGATTTTAACCTAGAACCATAGAGGGCTAGAGTTAATATCCTCAATTATTGGTTATGTAATAATTTACTATTTTGGATGTATGATTTATTTACTGCTTTACATCATATAAATACCATCCTATTAACTGTTCATCAAAAATAATATTTTCAAGTCAAAATTAGACAAGTTCAAAGATTCCTAAACTAAAAATTTAGTCCTCGAATTTGAACTCGGTTTGAAGGTCTAGTGTATTTTATCCATGGAATTTAGTTGAAGTCAATTTTTGGTTTTTATCTTATATTCTCTCATTAAAAAATAAATTAAGGTGACAAATCCCCAAAACCTTCTCAAAACTAAAAAAAATGATAAATAGAAAACCCATCACTCATCTTTCAAAAGCAGAAAAGAGACAGCAGCTTCCGCATGACTGATTCCCCAAATTAGTGTTCTAATTCCTTGAATGGATTGAAAAGATGCTCAGGCGAGGCCTCACAGTTGACGACTCCATTGGAGACAAACCATTTTCAAAGAAAATGATAAAAGGACTATTAATCGGTTTGTAAAACAATTTTCAAAGAAACTTCAGATTTGGCTTTCAATTTAAATCTAACTTTGCATTGCGTGCATCATACCATGGATTCTTTGTACGCTACCAGTTATGAATTTTAAACTTTGGATCGTAAGTAGCATTTATCCAATAACTCTCTTTGAGTATGTTAGGAGATAGAGAAAGTATCCAATCCACGATGAATCCTTAATAATTTTAAGGTGTAATGAGCAATAGTATTGTCAGACACACGCGAGACTCTTTGTTTCACATATGGTTAGGTATATAACTATTCTAGTGTGACGGAACCCTTTATCTAAGCCACCATAACCTTCATGTAGTGTAACCTTAGAACTTAACCCTAGGGCCCATTAACCGTAATAAATCAAATGCCATGTTTATGAAATAGATTTTTCCATACATTCAAGCATGCATGCCATATCCATGTATAGACCTTGTACCCATAGACTTGTGGACCAAGACCCAAAGAGTTAGTAGTCACATAAACAGTCTCCAAGCCTATAAAATTCGAATAATCATACACTTACCCAAAAGATGTACATATCCTACCTATACCCCAAACAGTGAAACTGATCCATTATATAGAAAATCGTGTGAATCCAACCTTAGAATGTATAAGCTTCACCTAAACATTTCACCTCTCACACCACACCACTCTCCTTTCTGAATCTTTTTCAAGGAGGAGAAGATCTCACTATGACTGAGGCTAGAAAATTAATGGAGATGTTTTAGGCCATGGATAGGACCCTTAAAAACCTTAAGAAACACGACAATCTGATTGATGTGGATGCACTGACCATATTTCCCAATGTTAGGCTCCCCTCTAAGTTCAAGATGCCTAGTATGGATGAGTTCAACAGCATCACTTGCCCCAAGGTCCACCTGAAAATATATGTGGGGAAAATAAGTCCTTTAGGTGTTGACAATAAACTCATTGCTCAATTGTTCCAATAACCTTTGACCATTGTCGTTGTAAGGTGGTTTATTAAGCTGGATAAGAATTTTAAGAAAACTTGGATGACATCTACAATGCCTTCGTGAAGCAATACCACTATGATATTAAGGTGGACATTATCTAAAGGGATCTAGAAACCACCAAGCAACAACCAATGGAGTCATCCTCTACTTTTATGAACAAGTGGAGATACAACGTTGCTTTAATGGTAAATCTTCCCATAAAGTAAGAGCATATTGACATCATTGTCAAAAACCAACTGCTCGTTTACCAAACCCATTTACAACCACAATACCTCCTTGATTTCAAAGCTCTTCTAGTCACAACCTCCATGATAAAGGACTTAATCCAAAGTGGACAGATTAAAGATGAGTCCTCTGCCTCTAGCTCAGGGTACTAGAGAAATCTCAACTATTCCTTCTACAACACTAATAGTTCCACCAACCATAAATGTGAAGAAATAGCCAACATATCCAACCATCAGTCTATGCAATCCGACAAAAGGTCCTTCAAAAATTTGGGTCTCCCCTTGAGCATTGTGTACAAAAAGGCCTTGGAGGCAAAGCTAGTTAAACCTTTGGAATCCAGACCACATCAAAACCCAGTACCATGAAGCTAGAATATGGTGAGTACTATGAGTACCACCAAGCCCATGGGCACAAGACTGATGCCTACAAAAACCTAAGGCATAAAATCCAATATTTAGTGGACATCAGAGACGTCTTCCTGCCAAGGTAGAGGTCGAATATTACCACAAAACCTCTCCCTAACCATCAACCTAATACCCACTTCATCCATTCTTCAAATCCTGATTTTGATCCTATCTTTTTGAATTAATTAAACTCTAATTATTGTTGCGTCCTATACCTGAATGACTTTATGGAGGAAATAAACTTTATAATAAGAAGTGATAGATTTAGCCAGCCTCTAGTTCAGCCTATCTTTCCATCATCACCCATCCAACCTATTCCCTTCCTATGGAGAAAATAAAAAATAGCATTGAGCCTAATGATGATGTTATCCTCAAACAATTAAAAACCCAGGCCAATATCTCTATTTGGAGCCTCATATGGTCCTCCAACCCTTATCACAATCTTTGCAAGACTTTAAACTAGCTCCAGACTCCTATTAACATCTCCCCAGAAACTCTGGTTGCCTCCCTCACCAACTCAAACCAAGGTCACAACCATCTCTTTCACTGATCATGACCTTCCAAAGGGAGAAGTAAAACTACAACCATGCTCTCTACATTATGGTCATGATAAGGGGGAAAGACAGTTCCGATGATGCTCATAGATAATGGGTTTGCTCTGAATGTTTACTTGTTAAAAGTGGTCAGCTGCCTTGGCTTAGAAACTACAGACTTTACCTCCTCCAACAGATTGTGAGGACATATGATAATACAAAAAGGGAGGTTCTCAGAGTAGCCACCTTGGATGTGATAATTGGGTCAGTCACCACTCAAATCCTATTCCAAGTCATTGATGTGCCCGCTTGCTCTAATATACTTTTGGGTAGACCTTGGATTCATCAGGCCAAAGCTATCCCCTCATCTCTCCATCAAAATATCAAGTTCCCCTATGGGACCTCTATAGTCATAATTATATATGCATAGGAAACATGAGGGTGTGTTGAAAAATTAGGCCATGTGACCATGATATGGCTTTAGATAAGGATGAAATTGTTGTGTTTTTTAGTACTAGTGCATTTGTGCATGGGGGCATGCTACCACCAATGATGGAGTACTTGATGGTGATTGGCTACTTTCTCACTAGATGATCATTCTGGCATTATTCTTGCAATATGGTGCTAATTTTTATTGAAAAATGAGCTCAAATCTTTGTCATATGGAGATTTTTTTTTAGCTTCCGTCAATTTGGAAGTGGTATTAAGCACATAGGTGGATTTTTATGGCCAGATCTAGAATTGTTGGTCGGAAAGAGAGTGGAATATAACTTTTCATATCAATCCCACAGTCAGTGTCATTTTGATGGAGAAATAAATATTCACCATTAGGTTTTTGATATGGATTGCACCTGTGTGCCTTCGCGGAATGAGATATGGCCTTTAAACAAAGAAAAATGGGATTATGACCCCAAGGGCTGTCTCAGCAAGGCTCCAATGTCTAAGTAGTGAATGTGATCCCTCAGGAAGAAGAGAGCTAATCTCTTTCCTAGGTCTAACAGTGAATTTCTTAGTTCCAAAGAACTTTCTTTGTGATCGAGAGAAAGTCCTTTTTTATGGTGGAGAAGCCTTTTGATTGTGTCATTATTCTTTCCTTTTATCCTTGCTCAGCTAGATCAGTTGATGGATGTAACACCCTAGCTTAAAGGCTTAGAAAATAAGCTTAAAAGGGCAAACCTAAGGAGGTTTCTTATATATTTATATGATATGTATGATGCATGTTTGTGCTTAAATTATATGAATTTGCATGTTTTAGACAGTTTTACACATGTAAAAGTACATCAAAGGCTGTTAGGAAGAAATTGGAAGAAACTTAAAATTTTGTGAACTAGGGGCAAAATAGTCATTTTGCACCCCTTCGAGTTCTTATGGAATTATCACTATATTTAGAAGTATAAAATGATTTAAGGGAATGTAAATAATGTTATTTAGTTTATTTAAAGATTTGATGGAAAAACAAACCTGATTGAAAATTGTACCGGGTAAGCTCCTCAATTGAGGTGCTTCGGTTGAACTAAGGACATTATAGTCTTTTCCTTTGAGGTGTGGATTATACTATGTATGCAACCTTATGATATTAGTTTAGGCTTGATTAAATCTAGTCATTGGATCAAATGATGAAAAAATGGACGGTTGGATCAATAGGTTGCAAATTTGCTATCATAAACTAAAAGCATTGGATTTTTGCCATTGATTTTTGATTTGGTGTGGCAAATGTATGTGTTAGCCACCATTGTTGACTTGGGATGGACAAATAGCATTAAAGTAAGCAAAATGGATGGTTGGATGGCTAGGTTTCACCAAAGTTACCATGAAACCTTAACCATTGGATCAAACCTTAAATATTTGAATAGATTTTTACCACCACTTCACCATTGTCATCTTTTAAAA